>VTFQ01000018.1:2659752-2839752 GCA_036281575.1 Ancherythroculter nigrocauda
TCATATATATCCTATCTATCTATCTATCTATCTATCTATCCATATATATCCTATCTATCTATCTATCTATCCATATATATCCTATCTATCTATATCCATATATATCCTATCTATCTATCTATCCATATATATCTATCTATCTATCTATCTATCTATCCGTATATACATCTATCTATCTATCTATCTATCCATATTATCCTATCTATCTATCCGTATATATCCTATCTATTATCTATATCTATCTATCTATCTATCTATATATATCCTATCTATCTATCTATCTATCTATCTATCTATCTATCTATCCATATATATCCTATCTATCTATCTATCCATATATATCCTATCTATCTATCTATCTATCCATATATATCCTATCTATCTATCTATCTATCTATATATATCCTATCTATCTATCTATCTATCTATCCATATATATCCTATCTATCTATCTATCTATCTATCCATATATATCCTATCTATCTATCTATCTATCTATCCATATATATCCTATCTAGGAGACAGATCGATCCAAGATGGCGCCTGTGAATGTGGCATGCCGTCTGTCGCTCTCTATCATGTCCTGTATGTGGTTATTAATATGCTCTCTCTTGCCTTCTAATTACGTTGAATCTCTCGTCTACGATCGTCAGACCCTTCTTGGCATTTGCAATAGCTACATGGATGTATTTGAAGCGAAAATAGGAACTTTCGCCGACTACACACAAGGGAGTATCTTACGCGATATTCCAGATTTTCTTCGCCGTCAGCCGTTGGATATTATCCCGAGAAAACGCCGGAGACGACGTGGGAAACGCGGCGGAGTGGTCGTCAGATTAAAGATCCACCTGCGCGCTGGCCTTCCACTCAGCTTCACTCAGGATCTGAGCCGCTTTGCGGCCTGGTATTCGCCGATCCTGTCATCTCGATGTCTTACATCTATTACATCTATTCCAGCTGACTATCCTGCTCCTCCCGATTCTCCAGTTCGACTTCTACAGGACTCTGTTTCTTGGATTGTCATTCGACCTCGTCCGGAGGGAGTAAACACTGCCAATCTTCGCTTTCTGAGCAAAGCCCCGGTCTCGCGCAGCACTCTAACGTTACATTCTCCAAAAATGGCGCTGATAAACGCTCATTCCCTGGTTAACAAGACTTTTATTCTCAACGATTTTATCTCTTCTCACTGCCTGGACTTCCTGTTTATCACCGAAACCTGGGTGAAGGTAGGAGATTTAAGCCCTTTCTCAGAACTTGTTCCTACTGACTACTGTTTCTATAACTCTCCCCGTCCTGTTGGAAGAGGTGGAGGTCTAGCTATAATCACAAAGAAAAACTTTAGTTCCCGATGTCGGACGTTGCCGTCCGCAAATTTCATGAGCTTTGAAGTCCAGCTTACTACTTGATTGGTATGACCCCATTGTTTTAGCTCTGATATATCGGCCACCGCATTCAACTAAAGGCTTTATAGCAGAATTCACAGAGCTTATAGGGGATCTCATCACTAATTATGATCGGATTATTTTACTAGGTGATTTTAATGTCCATGTGTGTGTCCATCGAAACAACTAACGTCAGAGTTCTTGAACATCATTGACTCTTTCAGTCTAAGACAATGGGTTACACTCCCTACACATACCCAAGGTCACACTCTGGACTTAATTCTGTCTCTTGGCCTGTTGATAACTGACAATGAAGTGATTGAATCTCTCATATCTGATCATTTTCCTATCATATTTAAAATGTCTCTTCCTGCCATCTCCAATAAAGCAGCATCTGACACAAGACAGACCCGTGTTTACTCACCACCGTTCTGCGAGGATTTTACTAAGCTTTATAATGAAGCCAGCATTTCTATGTCACTTGAATCCTCATTAGCTGAACTAGATGCTGAACAACATTATCAAGTTTTAAACACTGTATGGCTGGATGTCTTGAATGTTGCTGCTCCTTTTAAGTCTTTTAAGCCAAAACCTAAATCCGAGCCATGGGTTGATCAAAATATTCGCTCTCTAAGACAATCATGTAGGAAAGCTGAAAGAAAATGGAAAAAGGACAAACTGCAAATTTCATTCGATATTCTTAAAAACTGTTTGACTTTGTATCAGTGTGCTGTTAAGAAAGCCAAGTCTCTCTACTTTTCTAACTTGATTGACAAACACCACCACACTCCTAAAATTCTTTTCTCTGTTATAAATTCAGTGTTAAATCCTCCTGTAAACACTTTTCAAAATCCTACCTCTGCACTCTGTGAAGGTTTCTTAAGACATTTTAGTGACAAAGCGATGAGTCTGAGGGCCCAGATACAAGCAACTGATCGTGAAATCTTGACGCTTGAAACCCACCTGCCTTTTGGACTACTTTTAATGCTGTCTCTCTACAATCAGTTAAGGAAGTAATTGTAAAACTTAAACCTTCCCTATGTCCCTTTGATACAATACACCCTCGTTATTTGAAGCAATTGATTGACATTATTGGACCGGGACTGGTGTCCCTGTTAAACAAATGTATGCATTCAGGGTCTGTCCCGGACAGCTTAAAAATGGCCATGGTCACTCCAGTTTTAAAGAAACCTTCACTGGATGCATCTGTCTTAGCCAATTTCCGGCCTATATCTGTTTTACCATTCATTTCTAAGGTGATGGAAAAAATTGTTTTTTACAGCTCCAATCCTTTTTAGCTAATAATCACATTTATGAGACATTTCAGTCTGGGTTCAAAACAATGCACAGTACCGAAACTGCCCTTGTTAGAGTCCTCAATGACATCCTAATGGCTACTGATTCAGGCGATTCTGTTATTTTAGTTATGCTTGACCTGTCCTCAGCCTTCGATACTGTTGATCACGAGATTCTTGTCTCTCGCCTGGAATCCTGCGTCGGCTACGGGGGGAGGTCTTAAGTTGGTTTAAATCTTTTTTAACTAATCGAAGCTTCTCAGTTAAAGTCGGTAATTTCACCTCCTCCTTAGGCAATCTAAGCTGCGGTGTTCCTCAGGGTTATTTTAGCTCCCACCCTCTTCTCTCTTTATTTACTTCCTTTGGGCTCCATCTTTAGGAAACACGGCGTTTCTTTCCATTGTTACGCAGATGACATGCAAATCTATCTGCCTGTAACAAGAAAAGAAAAATCTGCTCTCCATACTCTATTAGCGTGTCTGGATGATGTTAAATCATGGCTTTCCAATAATTTTCTTTTCCTGAACTCAGATAAAACAGAAGTCATTGTCTTCAGCCCCTCTGACTCCAGAACACAAAATCAAATTGATCTTGAGTCATTAAGTTTGTTTATCTCTCCCCAAGTGAGGAATCTGGGAGTGGTTATTGACAACTGTTTGAAATTTGACAAACAAATAAGTACCGTTGTTGGTTCAAGTTTTTTCTATCTTCGCTCTCTCTAAAAAAATCCTTCCTTTCGGAGGGCTCTTTAGAGACTGCAATCCATGCCGTCATTACATCACGACTGGACTATTGCAATTCCCTGTATTACGGGATCTCAAAGACCCAAATCTCTAGATTACAAGTAGTTCAAAATGCTGCAGCTAGATTTCTGAAGAGGCGTAATAAATTCGATCACATTACGCCCCTCCTGAGATCTCTACACTGGTTGCCTACCCAGTTTAGAATTGAATATAAAATCCTACTACTTGTTTATAAATCTTTAAATAATCTAGCTCCCTCCTATCTGACCAATCTTCTTCACCCTTACACTCCTGTGAGAGGACTGAGATCGGAGGGAAAACTACTCTTAAAGATCCCCAGAACCCGTCCAAAGACGAGGGGAAATCGAGCTTTTGAAGTGGCTGGCCCCACGCTCTGGAACAATCTTCCAAACTCTGTCAGAATGGCTCCCAGTTTATCTGAGTTTAAATCATGCCTTAAAACTCATCTTTTCTCTCTCGCATTTGGTATATAATATGTAGGTATTTGAGTGTATTTATGTATGTGTATATGTTTATGCATGTATGTGTATGTCTATATATGTGTATATAATGTGTATTTATGCATGTGTATGTATGCGTATGTATATATCATGTATGTCATACATGTGTGTGTACGTGCATATATCTGTATATATACGTAGGTGTGTATGTATGTGTATATATATATATGGATGTGTATATATATGTGTATATGTAGATATGTGTGTATATAGTGTCTATATTTCTCTGCCTTCTGTTTCTTTGTCTTTTAACTGTTTCTTTCATACTTTATGTACACTCCTCTTCTAATTGTTGTACAGCACTTTGGTCGGCCTTTGGCCGTTTTTAAATGTGCTCTAGAAATAAACCGAACTTGAACTTGAACTATCCATATATATCCTATCTATCTATCTATCTATCTATCCTATCTATCTATATATCTATCTATCTATCCATGTACAGTACAGTCCAAAAGTTTGGAACCACTAAGATTTTTAATGTTTTTAAAAGAAGTTTCGTCTGCTCACCAAGGCTACATTTATTTAATTAAAAATACAGTAAAAACAGTAATATTGTGAAATATTATTACAATTTAAAATAACTGTTTTCTATTTGAATATATTTCACAAAGTAATTTATTCCTGTGATGCAAAGCTGAATTTTCAGCATCATTACTCCAGTCTTCAGTGTCACATGATCCTTCAGAAATCATTCTAATATGATGATCTGCTGCTCAAGAAACATTTAATGTGTACAATTGTACAAAATATTTGTGTACAATATTTTTTTTCAGGATTATTTGATGAATAGAAAGTTCAAAAGAACAGTGTTTATCTGAAATCTAATCTTTTGTAACATTATAAATGTCTTTACTGCCACTTTTGATTGATTTAATGCATCCTTGCTGAATAAAAGTATTCATTTCTTTAATTTCTTTTAAAAAAAATAAAATAAAAATTCTTACTGACCCCAAACTTTTGAACGGTAGTGTATAATGCTACAGAAGCTTTGTATTTCAGATAAATGCTGTTCTTTTGAACTTTCTATTCATCAAGGAATCCTGAAAAAAAAAGTACACAACTGTTTTCAACATTGAAAATAATCATAAATGTTTATTGAGCAGCAAATCAGCATATTAGAATGATTTCTGAAGGATCATGTGACACTGAAGACTGGAGTAATGATGCTGAAAATTCAGCTTTGCATCACAGGAATAAATTACTTTGTGAAATATATTTAAATAGTACACAGTTATTTTAATTGTAATAATATTTCACAATATTACTGTTTTTTACTGTATTTTTAATTAAATAAATGTAGCCTTGGTGAGCAGACGAAACTTCTTTTAAAAACATTAAAAATCTTAGTGGTTCCAAACTTTTGGACTGTACTGTATATATATATATATATATATATATATATATATATATATATATATATATATATATATATTAACAATATATTGCTTATTATTCATGAATATGAATATACATGTATATAAACTCTCTTGATTTTTTTTTATACATATAATCATTGGCTATACATTTTATTTTGTCTTTTCATCTTGAACTTTTGTGTTTTTTGGTTTGTAGTGTTTTTAATCTGAGAGTTGGTTGGTTTGGTTTAAGGTTTCAAACGTTGTGAAATCCCTATGGAGAGGGAATGAATGGGGAAAATGCTTCCCGAAGCACTGCTGGTGAAGCGTTACTGTTGTTCTCTGGTGAAATCACACACTTCAGCTTTAAACAGATAGATCACTTGTTAAACATCCTACTCGCTATTTTGTGTTGTGAAATGTTGCGTTTTCATCACAAATCATTAATTTAACAATAAATGGTTTATTTTTTGTCAAATAACTATTAATATATCAATATTTTCTGCACAGGTTCCAAAAAAAACAATCTCTCCAGTCTGGAATATGGAAGAATGCCATACGGATTGTAAATACATTTGTTGGAACGACCGATGAACTTGACTAGGAAACAGTTACTGAGGGCTGAAAGTGTGTGTGTGTGTGTGTGTGTGTGTGTGTGTGTGTGTGTGTGAAATCAGAGCTGGTGTTTTGGCTCCTGTGGATGACAGACGTTTCCCTGCAGTCTGAATAAAGTTAATGTCACTAGATTCAGCCCCTTTTCCAGGTCAGAAATCAACAATCTGCTTTTGCATTATGAATCAGACTGGAGGTCCGATGACATCTGCATATATTTATTTGAGTTTGTTTAGATCAAGATCATGTCTTTTTAATGGTTTATATTTGTATGTTGAGATTTATCTATGCAGGGATATTATCGAGTACGACTTTAACGACAGCTGTCCTGCGTCTTTCTCTGACCGCTGCTGTGCACAGGTGATATTTATTGAAGGATCGAATAGGAATATTTATTTCATACGAAGGTTTATTTTCTACATGACTTAGTGGAAAGATTTCATTGCTGACAGAGACTACGCTGCAGTTATTTCACTCTGAATACAAATAAAGATTGTATGTGCCACTGTCCTCTGTGTGGGTGTGTGAGTTTTGCAGCGAAGCGTGTTTCAGATGCAGGATGTCAGCTGATGCCACAGGCGCTGCTGCTGAATCATGTGTTTCAGCACGTTCAGTCTCCCGTCTGAAAAAAAGGAAAACTGCGTGTGGAACGTGGACAAGAACAGCTGAGAGAGATGAACTCTTCACTTAAAGGGTTCGAATTGCGAGATATGCGTGACGTAGGCGGAAGTAAATTATCAGGAAATTTGAGTAAATTATCAAGAAATTTGAGTAAGTTATCAGGAAATTTTAATTCTGAAGTGAAAAAGAGAAAAAAGAGAAAATCTCACTGCTCTTGACAGAATCACGTTTGTAACTTTAATAAGAATAAATGTATATTTAATTTTACACAGTAAAGACTGCAGTGTTTAAACATTTGATATGATGAAATAAAATTTATCATATCGTGATATAAAATTTTGGTCATATCGCCCACCCCTATAGGTAACCCTTTGTTTGAAGCTTTTGTGCATACTTCATTATCTTAACACACAATGTAATAAATTATATATTTCAATTCTGACTTTATATCAAAATTCTGACTTTATATCACAAAATTCTGACTATCACGAAATTCTGACTTTATATCACAAAATTCTGACTTTATATCTCGCAATTCTGACTTTATATCACAAAATTCTGACTTTATATCACAAAATTCTGACTTTATATCACAAAATTCTGACTTTATATCACGAAATTCTGACTTTATATCACAAAATTCTGACTTTATATCTCGCAATTCTGACTTTAAACCTCGCAATTCTGACTTTATATCTCGCAATTCTGACTTTATATCACGAAATTCTGACTTTATATCTCGCAATTCTGACTTTATATCATGCAATTCTGACTTTATAACTCGCAATTTCGACTTTATATCTTGCAATTCTGACTTTATATCACAAAATTCTGACTTTATATCACAAAATTCTGACTTTATATCTCGCAATTCTGACTTTATATCTCGCAATTCTGACTTTATATCACGAAATTCTGACTTTATATCTCGCAATTCTGACTTTATATCACGAAATTCTGACTTTATATCATGCAATTTCGACTTTATATCTTGCAATTCTGACTTTATATCACAAAATTCTGACTTTATATCACAAAATTCTGACTTTATATCTCGCAATTCTGACTTTATATCTCGCAATTCTGACTTTATATCACGAAATTCTGACTTTATATCTCGCAATTCTGACTTTATATCTCGCAATTCTGACTTTATATCTTACAATTCTGACTTTATATCACGAAATTCTGACTTTATATCATGCAATTCTGACTTTATAACTCGCAATTTCGACTTAATATCTTGCAATTCTGACTTTATATCACAAAATTCTGACTTTATATCACAAAATTCTGACTTTATATCTCGCAATTCTGACTTTATATCTCGCAATTCTGACTTTATATCACGAAATTCTGACTTTATATCTCGCAATTCTGACTTTATATCACGAAATTCTGACTTTATATCTCGCAATTCTGACTTTATATCTCGCAATTCTGACTTTATATCTTACAATTCTGACTTTATATCACGAAATTCTGACTTTATATCATGCAATTTCGACTTTATATCTTGCAATTCTGACTTTATATCACAAAATTCTGACTTTATATCACAAAATTCTGACTTTATATCTTGCAATTCTGACTTTATATCACAAAACTCTGACTTAACATGCAATTGTGAGGGAAAAAAAAAATAAAAATTCCCCTCACAATTGGATATAATTCTGACTTTATATCTCACAATTGCAAGAAAAGTCAGAATGACCATTTTTATTTTATGGTGGAAACAAGCTTACAGAGATTATGGTGTAAGAATACTTATTAAATATGTGGCATCTCTGCATGGAGCTACAATGAAGATCTTATAAAATATTGATTCCCAGGGATGCATGAATTAAACATGCATACAGTATCATTAATACAATGCAAGTTGCTTTGAATAAAAGCATTGCAAAATGCATAAAGTTGTAATGTAAAACGTGTATGGTCATGTGAAAACAAATTAGCATAGTTTTTCCTCAGTTGAGCATCCAACAAAACCAAAGACATTGATTTTTCAAAAAGATTTATTTTCTGCATTTCTTTCAAGTACAAAAAACATGTTGCATTTGAATATCAAATAAATAAGATGCATGGAATATGCATATGACCGTTTAAAAAAAATAAAAAAAGTAAAAGAACCTCTTCCATTTGATCTAAGGGCACAATAACAGCATTCACACATCATTGAACAAACTGACACAGAAGAAAAACAAAGTCTGCTACACGACTGCATGGAAAATAGCTGCCATATCTGGTTTCCATAAACCTGAGGTAAACGTTTCAAAAACTCCTGCTTCACTGTGTGGAACGTCAGCAAAAGTGCAACATAATATAAAGTCTTTTTAATGCACCCTACAGATCAGCATATACTGCTTTAAACAGTCATACAACACGATTGTAACTTCAGGCCTCTTATGGGCAAATGGTTACAAAAGGCTTAAATTTAAAAACCCTAGTAAAAGTTCATGACATGACATGCCAGTCTCAGCATTCTTCAATCAAAAGCTCTTCAGAGCTGTACAGTTTTCTTTTAATAACTCTAAATCCAGTGCTCAGTTTAAGTGCACGTCTAACAACCGGAGACGACGGGGATCTGCCCGTGAAAAGCCCCTGGATTTTCGGCCAGAGACCCCTGGAGTCCAGCCGCAGCACTAGGGTCAGGTGGAAGGTGGGCACCAGATAAGGGTCCACGGCGATCTGCCCAGCGGCCTCGCAGCCGCCGTCCTGCTCCACGCACAGGTCGATGAGCGCACCGCGCAGGCCGCAGGGCTCGCTGACGGACAGGTGCACCAGCTCATGCCCGATGTGCTCCAGGAGTTTCTCGGGAATAAGGAGTTTGGAGCAGTGCAGGACGCCATCTTTGGCATCAGTCAGGTTAAGTGCGATGAGTTGCACCACTTCTTTGCACAACGCCTCTTCGGTGGGGTCGAAAAACAGATCAGATTCTGACAGATCTTGTAGGGTTAGGGAACCTGTGGAGGACAAATGCAAACATCCATTAAAGTCAAGATCTTGCATGAGATTCAAGTTGCATCATATTCTGACTTTCTCACAATTTTGACTTTATATCATGCAATTGACTATCACAAAATTCTGACTTTATATCACAAAATTTGTACTTTATATCATGCAATTCAGTCTATATATCATGCAATTCAGTCTATATATCATGCAATTCAGTCTATATCACAAAATTCTGACTTTGTCATGATATATGACTTTATATCAGATCAAAAAAAAGATAAAAAAAAACACTGATATTTACCTGCATCTGATGCATCATCTGTGCTGCTGTGTGTGTCTGAATCAGAATCCAGGCTTTGGCTGCTGTGCAGTTTCTGCATTAGTTTGCTCCAGGACAAGCGCTTGGAAGGAGCGTCAGATGTTGGAGTGGATGGAAGACTTGAGTCTTCAGATGAAAGACTGGAAATCAGATGTTCCTGCATTGTTCTGTAGAAAAGAAGCGTTGTTTTTATTATTACATGCACAAAAGCAGCTGGTAAACAAGTCAGACATTAAAAGAACAAACTAGAAGCAGTCGTTTCAACAGTTTATATCGCAGGGCTGATGCACACAATACATTGTTGATCTCTCATTGTACCTCAAGGTTTGAATGACAATAAAAACAGCCCTGTTTAAACATTAAAAACCCTTTAAAAAGACACTCACCGATATTTAGTGCGGTTTATCCTCAGATGCGATGAAACATCGATACTTTTCTTCAGATGAAATAGTCCGTAACAAAGACTAAAACTAACAAAGACCTGTGTGAACCGGATTGAGTGCAGCAGCTGTTAGTATCTGCAGAGAACCTGCAAAACACTGACGCAACCCGTTCAGCGCCTCCTTATATACGCGCTGGCGCTGGCCACGCCTCCGCGAGTTTTCAGCCAATCAGCGTTTATGTCACGTCTTTCTCGTCGCAACTTCGCCTGGTAACACGGAGCAGCGCTGATCAATGAGATCCTGCAGTCCGTCTATTGTCTGCGATTCTCGCTTCACCTATTGTCCTCTCTCAGGACATGCAGTGGCGAATCTCACGTCCTGCTCATTACAAGATATGGTGATTTGCAATTTCAGTCGAAACAGAAGTTTGAGTTGTGAAATATTGAGTCTAGTCGCGCTTTCATTGAGTACGTGCAGAAAGAGAAACACAATGAGTGACTGAATAAACACTGACTGCCAACTTCTGCTGCCTCAGGCACACTTTATTAGTTTAATTATTATCATTTTTGTGTGCATTCTTCTACTGTTGACCTCGTTTTTGTACTTTGTAAAAAAAAATAATTATAGAAAATGTGTTTACAATGATGAAAAACTTTGAAAGATGGACTTTAAAAGTCCACATTTTGACACTAACATGTTAAGTAAAACAAAATGACTTAAAAAGTCAAAATTATGATGTACTAAATCAAAAATGACTTAAAAAGTCAAAGTTATGGCTTAAAAAGTCGAAATTATGACAAAAATTTGTAATTATGAGATTAAAAGTCGAAATTATTTCAACTTTTTAACTTTTTTTTAAACTTTTTTGAGTCAATTTCATACTAAGGTATGTCATACTTCCAACATTTTTTGTTATAATTTTTACTTAAATCATAATATTGACTTTTTAGGTCAAAATTTCGACAATATATCATAATTTTGACTTGGTATGTCACAATTATGACTTTTTAAGTGATACTTTCAACTTAGTATGTCATAATAACTGACATTTTGTATCATAATTTTGACTTAAATCATAATATTGACTTTTTAAGTCAAAATCTTGACTTAGTATATCATACTTTCAGCTTAGTATGTCATAATAACCAATATTTTTGGTCATAATTTTGACTTGAATCATAATATTCACTTTTCAATTCATAATTTCAACTTAATATCATAATTTCGACACAGCAAACAGGCGTTCTCAGAACTTTGGCTAATGTCCTGACAATGTTCTCTCAAAGTTATGAACAAACGTTTTCCAGTAACGTTAATAGAACATTCGTTCAGCGTTATCTGGTCTGTAATAATGTTCTCAAAACATTTTAGCTGGATGTTCATCTAACATTTTTTAAGAACTACATGTTTCAGAGAACATTCAAAAGTAACGTTCCCATAACGTTTGAAGATGATCAAATGGAATGTTCCCTTAACGTTCAAAAAATGCTTTTGAAACATTGTTACACATTTAGAATAACATAACAGGAATGTTCTTAGAACATATTTTTGTTAGCTGGGTAACTTTCCCTAATATTTTAGCCATGTTGATTTTAAAAGTCTGTGGACACATTAAAGTGAACTTTTGGTTCTTTTAGAGGGTTAAAGCGGTCTGAATCTGTTGGGGGTTGTTCACACATGACTGCTGAAACTAACCAAGTTAACACATTTTGGTGCATTTGAAAGTGCATTAGAAACTAGTCTTCACTGGAAAGTGTTTGTAATAAATCAAGCTTTTATTAGATTAAGATCTTTTGTGATGTTTCTCTGTCTGTGATCTAATGAAGCTGGGTTTGTCTGGTGAAGTGTGAAGCGCTCATGTCGGGGGAGGATGGCGAAGGAAGGGTTAAACTTTCCTAGTTTAGAATGAAGGTTTGGCGTTGGACAGAAGACCGTCCCACACGGACAGGCGCATTCCAGCCCTGACAACATGTCTTGTGTTTGCTGAAGGGTGTGTTTTCCTAAAGGATGATTCCTCGAATCCTGCTGCAACTTTTGCATAGAATGCATTCGAGTGCATGAAAACACAAACACTTTTCTAGAGTCATTAATGAGCCTCGAAATGTCTGTCAGAAGACTTTTTGTGCATTCACTTGGTACTTTAGCACACACATCATTGCAGGTTTGATTTGCTGTAAAGGCATGTGGTGCATTTAGAAACGCCTGTGATCTTCACACCTCAGCACAACTGGGCTTGACGACAACTGCTAAAGTTCTGACCTCTGAAGTCAAATGTGTCCTGAAGATGCTTTGTGAATGAGAAACCCGTCTGTCCTGAGGAATGGCCTTTTAAACAAGCTGAAAATGTCAATGCATGTATTTATTTGTCAGTATTTGGCAAGGCAAAAGTAACTAAAGCTGCGTTTCCACCAAAATTACCCAGAACAATTTGTCCCAGGAACTTTTTTTCCCCAGACCTGTTGCTGTCTGCGTAAGATTCAGTTTGGCAAGAAGATTTTGCCCAATTGAAAGGAAGCCCATTTCCACCAGCAAGAAAAATAATCATGCTCTGGTGAATCATAATTATGACATACTCGAAATTATGACTTTAAAAGTCAAAATGAAGACACAAAAGTCATAATTATTACCAAAAAAAGTATGACATAAAAACTTGAAATTATGACATAGGCCTACTAATTAAAACAGTGACTTAAAAAGTCAAAATTGTGAAATACTATGTTGAAGTTATGACTTAAAAAATCAGAATTATGACATAAAAAGTCAAAATTATGACAATTGCAATTTTTTATCTCATAATTGACTTTTAATTCATAATTTTGAATTTTTAAGTCATACTTTCAACTTAGTGTCATAATTTTGACTTAAATCATAATATTGACATTTTAAGTCAAAATTTCCACTTAATATATCATAATTTTAACATAGTATGTCATAATTTTGATTTTTTAAGTCATACTTTCAACTTAGTGTCATTATTTTGACATTTTTGTCATAATTTTGACTTAAATTATAATATTGACTTAAGTGTAAATTTCGACTTATATCATAATTTTGACCTTTTAAGACATTATTTAAACTTTTTTTGTCATATTTGTGTTTTTGTCATAATCATGACTTTTTGAATCATAATTTCAAATTAGTAATATCATTTTGACTTTTTGTCATATTTTTGTTTTGTCATAATTTTTTTTTAAATTTTAATCAATTTCAACTTAGTATGTCATAATTTTGACTTTCTCTGACATATTTTTGGTTTTTAGGTCATTTTGACTTTTTAAATCATAATTTCAACTTAGTATATCCTAATTTTGACTTTTTTTCATATTTTTGCTTAGTATGTCATAATTTGGACTTAGTATGTCATCATTTTTACTTAATATGTCATAATTTTGACTTTCTATTACATATTTTTGGATTTTATGTCATTTTTGACTTTTTGATTTTAACTTTATATATCTTAATTTTGACTTTTTTTCATATTTTTGCTTTTTATGTCATAATTTGGACTTAGTATGTCATCATTTTTACTTTCTATTACATATTTTTGTTTTTATGTCATTATTATGACTTTTTAAATCATAATTTCAACTTTATATATCCTAATTTTGACTTTTTTTTATATATATATATATATATTTCTGTTTTTTATGTCAATTTCAACTTACTATGTCATCATTTTATACTAAGTATGTCATAATTTCGACTTTTTATGTCATAATTGTGATTTTTTTTTCTGTGGTGTAAATGGGCTTTCATACAAACAGGTTTATCCAAATGTGTGTATATTTGAATACACAAAACTTGTGGGAAGAAGTATTTTTTATTATTTTAGTCTGAGAAAGGGCTATAGTTAATACATTTACAGTAGCAGACACACAAATATAGTGTCATATTTAGTATTCTCTCAGTGAAGCATTATTCTCAATGTTCATCTTTAATTAGGTTTGGTGAACTAAAATCTGCTACACCAGGTTGCTTTGGATCAAAAGCATGTTGAGAAAAACTCACTCATAACTAAAGCTGCTAATGATCCTGGAGACTTCCACGAATCGCCACAACAATAGCTGGAAGGGTTCCTGGGTTAAAACTTAAAGCATTTGAGTAAAACCCTTTGACCGCTTCAGTCGTAAATAATAAACCATTTCTTCAGGACAAAGAATTAAGCAAGTTGCTCAAGAAATCAACCTCTCCAGAAACCTGATATGGGCTGGAGTTTCATACGGCCTTTATTTGTTTAAGTGTTCATGCACACATTCCTATACATATATACTGCACAAAAACGTGAGGTTTGTTGGACAGAAGCCAAACTTCACAGATGTACTTCAGTCCATGAGAGAGAGAACAAACAGTTCCCTCTGAATGAAAACAGAGACACGTGTCCCTGACCAAGAACAAAACATACTATAACAACGTCATCCACATCTCAGTCACAGAGGCTCGTATACTTTATGAGTGTAAATGATCCAAACGCTGTCATAAAATCAACAACAAACCTGAGTCTGTACGCCTTTTATGCTTTTGTACTTCTGAAAACAAGAAAGAGTACTGTTTGTGCAATGTGCTAAACTGAGTTTGGCACTGAAATTATGACATACTAAGTCAAAATTGTGATTTTAAAGTCAATTATGAGGTTAAAAGTTGAAATTATGACATCTTTTAATCTCATAATTATGACTTTTTGTGTCATAATTCTGACTTTTTAAGCCATAATTGTCCAAAAGTGATGTCCGGCCTAAGAATCTTTTCAAATATTATTAAAAATATGTTTTTAAACATAAGTCAATTGTGTTATTTGTGATAATAACGCAATGAAACATGACAAATTGAGCAATAATTTTTTGGCCAGGCTGTCATACAAAGCAATTATGAACACATGCAAAAAAATCAAAAGAGAGAACCGATGAAATATTAATAACTGATTATGTTGTAATGTTTGCTTTCCCCTGTCAGCTTTTTGCATAGTAATATAAAACCTGTAGCTGCATTTTGCCTTTGTTTGCTGAATAATATTGTCAGATAAACACCTTTAAAACATATTTTCCTCATATTTTGATGGTTTAATTGAACTTGTAGGCTCATTAAAAACAAATATCCTCTCCGGACATCACTTTTGCCCTCTAAAGAAACCCGTAAAAATATGTGCATCTGATATTTCACACCAAAAAAAATAAGAAATTATATTATGCATGAAGAAAATGAAGCATGCTTGGACCATATACACTTTTTTTTATTTTAAAATGCAAAAAACAAAACTAATTTTCTTTACTGAAATAAAAATAATCATACATACTAAATTGCATTAAATGATGTATTTATTATACCATCACTGCATCTGTTGCAATGCCTTTAGTTGAGAACATGAAGTCTGAATTGGTCATTTTTATGCAAAATGCTTAAAAACATTACTGAAAATGCATGTTAAATGTGTAACAGGCTTCATTTTCCTCACAAAAAACACAATTTCTTCTTTCTCTCTCTTGATTTTTGGTGTGAAATGTAGTTCTCATGAGCTCCGCCCTCACGTGATCCGGCGTTAGGACCCAGCAGTCTGTGTGTATACAGTTAGAAACGGCCGTTTGTGGAACACAAAGTGTTCAATCAACATCTCTCGACTGGAAGAGAACAGAACGTTCAGTGCTTTTATCCAGTAACATCTCTGTCTGTTTCTTCAATGAAGCTTGATAAACATCTATTGAGCATCTGAAGGAACTCAGCGCAACACGAGCCTCACATTACATCAGCTGTCCACAAGTGTCCCACAAGCTTTAACTTTAACTTTTATTCTTATTATTTCTGCATTATATTCCACATATTTCCACAGTTGATGTTAAATCTGAGAGCTTTGGTGGAGGGATGTGAAACACACACCTCTGCAGGCTTGTTTTTGTGTGTCACTGCTTCAGCTCAAGGACAAAGAATGTGGGTCTTGTTTTCCTTCTCAACACAGCTGCCGTCCGTCCGTCCGTCCCTCTCTCCTCCCCCACTCTCTGCTCCGGCAGGACGCACGACTCTCACGTTTGTCTCTCACACATACTAACCTTCACCACAGAACTGTTTTGCTCAGTTGACTAAATAACTACTAACTACACAAAAGAAAACGTATCTAAAGAAGACTTACTAAAGTCATGCACTGGAAATCATGCACTTTTGCAAATGCTTCATGCTTTGAATAACTAAATGCATGAGGATGATTGGAAAATCGGCAATTGTTTCAGCTTACTGCTTAAGATATCATAAACATTAAAGACACCCTGAGGTGAAAATCAAGTTTTTAGTGTTGTTTTTATGTTTACACTCTAAAAATGCTGAGTTAAAAACAACCCTCATTGGGTTGAAAATAGACAAACCCAGTGTTTGTGTTGAATGTTTGACCCAACATGCTGGGTAGTTTTATTTAACTCAACTACTGTTTAAAAATTACTGTATTGCTTGTTTAAAATGAACCCAAAATATGTTGGAAATTAACATTTATTAATAAGTTTAATGAATAATAATTAAATAATAAACATTTATTAAATTTCTTATTAAGTAAAATTAGTCAAAATTATGGCATACTATGTTGAGATTATGACTTTCAAATTCAGAATTATGACATAAAAAGTTGAAATTATGACAAAAAGTTATAATTATGAAATTAAAAGTCAAAATTATGACAGAATTTCAACTTTTTATCTCATAATTGACTTTTAATTCATAATTTTGACTTTTAATGTCGTAATTCTGACAATTTTGACTCAAAATCATAATATTGACATTTTAAGTCAGAATTTCCACTTAATATATCATAATTTTAACATAGTATGTCATAATTTTGACTTTTTAAAGTCATACTTTCAACTTAGTATCATTATTTTGACATTTTTGTCATAATTTTGACAAATTATATTGACTTATGTAAATTTCGACTTAATATTTCATACTTTTAACCTTTTAAGTCATAATTTCAACTTTTTGTCATATTTCTGATTTTGTCATAATCATGATTTTTTAAATCATAATTTCAATTTAGTAATATAATTTTGACTTTTTATGTCATAATTTTTACTTTTAATCATAATTTCAACTTAGTATATCATACTAAGTTTTTTTTTTTTTTACATATTTTAGTTTTTTATGTCATAATTTGGACTTAGTATATCATTATTTCGACTTTTTATGTCATAATTGTGATTTTTTTTTCTTCTGTGGTGTAAATGGACTTCCATACAAACAGGTTTATACAAATGTTAAATAATTAAACAATAAACAATTATTAAATTGCTTATTAATAAACGTTCACCTTTTGATTATTATTGTTGCCTCTACTAATTATGTGTCTGATTTTTAATTTCCAACATATTTTGGGTTCATTTTAAGCCAAACATATAGTAATTTTTAAACAATATTTGGGTTAAATAAAACTAATGTTTTGTTCGCAGCATTTTATATTGTGTATGTGGTGTTTTAAATGTGCAAATTCATGTCAACACCATTTTTAAGTATTATCAAAAACGCGGTTTAAAATCGCTGGTGTTTCTGACGTCACAAACTACCTTGTAACCAATCACATCAATGTGTGGGCGGGCTTTAGCATATCATTAACTATGCTGCAAAGCGAGAAGTCCTGGTATATTTTTCTGTTGATATGAAAAATCATTTAGCAATATAGCAGGTGAATTATGCATATGATGTAGCCAATATTATGATGTTATGATGAAATATAAGCCTTTCTCCACTGACGTTGTTCAAAGCGTTTCTAGGGATTTGATCTTTAGAAGGCAGCTGTCTGATGGTGTGGTGAGAAATCGAGTCCCCCCAGGAATCTGGTCTCCTGATCAAAAGTTGTTATCAAATGTCAACTAATTATAACCTATTTCACTACTGTATGACGTTTATTGCATTGAGTGCTCAAACCACATGCTGGAAATATAAAATGAATGCCGTATTGCATAACAAACTGGAAACCGATATTGGAAGCAAAAAACATACCTAATATAAGCTAAGCTTAGCTAGCAGGCTAATCAGGTAGAATCCTTCATTTACGCACCCAAAATCGGCGAATTTCACTGCCAAATCAGAAGCGCAATAGAACAGGTTTTTAAATTAAGTCACCAGTAAATTGTATGATCCTACAGTGAATGTTGTATTGCCTTACATGTTTTATTTTACCAGTTGTGGAATCCATCCAACCATTCATCCATCTGAGGTAACGTAGTTAGCCTACTTTATTGAGTATTTCCATTTTATGCAACTTTACACATTTATTAATAGTAAATTAATAATTTAAGATCATCATGTTTGCAGCGAACAATATATTTCAGACCTAGTGGAGTAATAGTAATAATATCTAGGTCTGAATTGAAATATATTGTACGTTTTAATGGATCACGCTACAAGATCTTATAATGCATGATGCATTGCTGTGTCCGTTATCCCATAATTCACACTTTTGCTTTGCATTAGACAACACTGCTAAATCTAGCTTTTATATTCTATTTAAAATAAAATTTTTCTTATGCATGTTCTTAATTTAATTTCATATGTTGGTAATAATTCAGTGTTTATAAACCTTTTAAAGAATTTTAACCCAAACTGACTGGGTTTCTAGAGGTTTTGTGAAAAAAGTGGAAGACTTAAACTTAAAATAAACTGTAAAATGGATTTGATGATCACTAGTGATAGTATTTTATTCTGTGTTGTCATCATTCAGGTTGGATTTCAGCTTTAATGTACGTTTTTTAACAAAGCAGCTGATATTGCCATAGAAACTAGTGGACTCACTTTCACCCCAAAATGGCGGAAGCGCAGGGCTGCTGCTGGGCGCCGGTGCTGCAATGACTGTCGCTTCTTGTTAGTGTATATTCTTTGGTAAAACTCTGCCCTCTATTCAATATTCCGTTTCACTTGGAAATACGTCACAGGAGAAAAGTCGTTTGCAACTTCCGGTTCACGGGGACTTTAAGCTAACTAAAAAACAGTAAGAATGAGAAATGCTTGTTTTCACAACCATAGCTTCAGTTATATAGGCCTACTAGTAAATGAACCATGTAATTTTAGACATTAATGGTCATTATAACGCATTTTAAATAATATAAATCATAATATGATTTTGCTGGAATTATAATTAAACGTTAAAAATACTTCCCATTAAAAGTCCAGTTGAACCAATGGAATCACTTGGAGTCCTAAAAGAGACCCGATTCCTGGGGAGGGGCTTGATTGCTCATCACCCTGATAAGAAGACACCTAATATAATATAAGCTATGTATGCTATAGTATGCTATACTAGTACATAAGCTAACTAAAAAAAATAACCAGTAAGAACGAGAAATGCTTCATTTCACATAGAAATGTGAAATTATATGAACCATGTGATTTAAAAGACATTAATGGTCATTATAACGCGTTTTAAATTATATAAATCATAATGTGATTTTGAAGGAATTATAATGAGGCGCTAAAAATACTACACATTAAAAGTCCGTTGAACCAATGGAATCACTCGGGGTCCTAAAGGACTCGATTTCTGGAACAAATTAAGCCCTGATTGGAAGCAAAAAACATACCTAATATAATATAAGCTAAGCTAAGCTAGCAGGCTAATCGGGTAGATGTATGCTATGCTAGTGCATAAGCTAACTAAAAAAAACCCCAGCAAAAACAAGAAATACTTGATTTCACAACCTATAGCTTCAGTTATATTAACCATGCAATTTAACCATTATAATGCGTTTTAAATTATATAAATCATAATGTGATTTTGCAGGAATTATAATGAGGCGCTAAAAATACTACACATTCAAAGTCCGTTGAACCAATGGGATCACTCGGGGTCCTAAAGGACTCGATTTCTCACGACACCGGAACAAATTAAGCCCTGACTGGAAGCAAAAAACATACCTAATATAAGCTAAGCTAAGCTAGCAGGCTAATCGGGTAGATGTATGCTATGCTAGTGCATAAGCTAACTAACATTATTAGCTGTTTGATAAGGCTAATCATACCAGTATTTCTGCCATTGTGCAGCGTTTACTACAGTAAAGTTGACCGAGTGGATCTCTGAGCTAGCGCGAGTGAGTGAGTGGAGGCGGGGCTAATTTGCATATTCATAGGTTTTCAAATCAGCCTCATATGCAATATATTCAGAATGAAATAATTCATGCAACATTATTCATTGTGCTTAAAAAAGATTTTTATTGTACATGTATTCTGTTATTTTAAGGTATTACTAAGGCTTCATCCAAAAACACAATGCATATTTACACACATGATCACAAAAACTCTAAAAATGTTGGCAAGTGGATACCAGTGCAAAATGATATAAACCTTCAGTACATGTAACATTCATGACTCTTGTTTCAGTTCATTTAAGATGGGGAAAACCGGGCTAATGAACATGTTTACGAGCAGAGAATCTGATCCATCTGCGTACGAATGCAGTTATGAGGTTGTGAATCCCAGGAGCTGCTCGATGGGTTTATATTTCCACTCATCCGCTTCCAACTGCTCCACCAGTCCGGCCAAACGCTCCATCCGCGACACCTGCTGATCTGAGATCAGAGACAAGCGTCAGAAACATGATTCCAGATCAGTGCACCAACATCAACCATCTGTCTGTATACAGTACAGTACAGTACAGATCATTTCAAAGCAGCTTTATAGGGATACACGGGAAAATAAAAGAATCAGTAAATATGAGATTTCAAATTTAGCTCTAAAGACAACAGTCATTATTCGGCTTAATTCAGTTCAGTTCAATGTTGATGCAACTGAGTTCAATTACAGTATCGATGTTGCAAATTTAATCAATTATTAAACAATCAATTCAGCTATAAGCAGCTCTAAAAACAATATTGTCATTATTCAGCTTAATTCAGTTAAGTTCTATGTTGATTCAATTCAGTTCAGTGCTGATTCAGTTCAATTCAATAACTGTGTAAAGTGAATCTATTATGAAACGAGTTCAATTTCAGCTATAAGCAGCTCTAAAAACAATATTGTTATTATTCAGCTCAATTCAGTTAAGTTCTATGTTGATTTGATTCAGTTCAGTGTTGATTCAACTGAGTTCAATGTTGATTCAATTCAGTTTAATAACAGTGCTGATGTTGCAAAATTTATAAATTATTAAACTAATTCAATTCAGTTATAAGGGAGCTCTAAAAACAATATTATCATAATTCAGCTCAGTTCAGTGACAATCGAGTTCTATGTTGATTTGATTCAGTTATTGAACAATATTAAAATGAACTGAATCAACACTGTACTGAATTGAATCAACACTAAAGTGAATTGATGTTGCAAAATTCATGAATTATTCAACTAATTCAATTCAGTTATAAGGTAGCTAGTAAAAACAATATCATTATTCAGCTCGATTCAGTACAGTGACAACTGAGTTCTATGTTGATTCAATTCAGTTTAATAACTGTTGATTCAGCTGAGTTCAATGTTGATTCAATTCAGTTTGTTAATGAATTATTAAACTAATTCAATTCAGTTATAAGGTAGCTCTAAAAAACAATATCATTATTCAGCTTGATTCAGTACAGTGACAACTGAGTTCTATGTTGATTCAATTCAGTTTAATAACTGTGTTGATTCAACTGAGTTCAATGTTGATTCAATTCAGTTTGTTGCAAAATTAATGAATTATTAAACTAATTCAAATCAGTTATAAGACAGCTCTAAAAACAATATTGTCATTATTCAGCTCAGTTCAGTGACAATCAGGTTCTATGTTGATTTGATTCAGTTATTGAACAATATTAAAATGAACTGAATCAACACTGTACTGAATTGAATCAACACTAAAGTGAATTGATGTTGCAAAATTCATGAATTATTCAACTAATTCAATTCAGTTATAAGGTAGCTCTAAAAAACAATATCATTATTCAGCTCGATTCAGTACAGTGACAACTGAGTTCTATGTTGATTCAATTCAGTTTAATAACTGTTGATTCAGCTGAGTTCAATGTTGATTCAATTCAGTTTGTTAATGAATTATTAAACTAATTCAATTCAGTTATAAGGTAGCTCTAAAAAAATATTATTCAGCTCGATTCAGTACAGTGACAACTGAGTTCTGTTGATTCAATTCAGTTTAATAACTGTGTTGATTCAACTGAGTTCTATGTTGATTCAATTCAGTTTAATAACTGTGTTGATTCAACTGAGTTCAATGTTGATTCAATTCAGTTTGTTGCAAAATTAATGAATTATTAAACTAATTCAAATCAGTTATAAGACAGCTTTAAAAACAATATTGTCATTATTCAGCTTAGTTCAGTTCTATGTCGATTCGATTCAGTTCAGTGTTGATTCAGTTCAGTTCTATGTTGATTCAATTCAGTGTTGACTCAGTTCAGTTCTATGTTGATTCAATTCAGTACAGTGTTGATTCAATTCATTTTAATATTGTTGATGTTGCAAAATTCATCAATTAATAAACTAATTCAATTCAGTTTTAAGGCAGCTCTAAAGAGACAATAGTGTCATTATTCAGCTCAATTCAGTTCAGTGATGATTCGGTTCAGCTCAATGTTGATACAGTTCAGTTCAATAGCAGTGTCGATGTTGCAAAATTCATCAATTATGAAACTAAATTGATTTGTTATAAAGCAGCTCTTCAGAAGACAACAGTGTCATTATTCAGATCAATTCAGTTCAGTTCTATGTTGATTCAACTGCGTTCAATGTTCAATTCAATTGAGTTCAATGTTGATTCAATTCAGTTTAATAGTGTTGATGTCGCAAAATTCATCAATTATCTAATTCAATTCAGTAATAAGGCAGCTTTAAAAAGACAATAGTGTCAATATTCGGCTCAGTTCAGTTCATGTTGATGATTCAGTTCAGTTCTATGTTGATTCAATTCAGTCCAGTGTTGATTCAATTTAGTTCAATAACAGTGTCGATGTTGCAAAATTCATCAATTATCAAACTAATTCAATTCAGTAATAAGGCAGCTCTAAAAAGACAATAGTGTCATTATTCAGCTCAATTCAGTTTAGTGTTGCTTCAGTTCAGTTCTATGTTGATTCAATTCAGTCCAGTGTTGATCCAATTTAGTTCAATAACAGTGTCGATGTTGCAAAATTCATCAATTATGAAATTAAATTAATTTGTTATAAAGCAGCTCTTCAGAAGACAACAGTGTCGTTATTCAGATTAATTCAGTTCAGTTCTATGTTGATTCAATGCAGTTCAATGGTGATTCAGTTCAGTAGTGTTGATTCAACTGCGTTCAATGTTCAATTCAATTGAGTTCAATGTTGATTCAATTCAGTTTAATAGTGTTGATGTTGCAAAATTCATCAATTATGAAACAAATTCAATTCAGTAATAAGGCAGCTCTAAAATACAATAGTGTCAATATTCGGATCAATTCAGTTCATGTTGATGATTCAGTTCAGTTCTATGTTGATTCAATTCAGTCCAGTGTTGATTCAGTTTAGTTCAATAACAGTGATGTTGAAAAATTAATCAATTATGAAACAAATTCAATTCAGTTATAAGGCAGCTCTAAAAAGACAATAGTGTCATTATTCAGCTCAATTCAGCTCATTGTTGATTCACTTCAGTTCATAAACTGTCAATGTTGCAAAATTCATTATGAAACGAGTTCAATTTCAGCTATAAGCAGCTCTACTGAAGACAACAGTGTCATTATTCAGCTCAGTTCAGTTTAGTGTTGATTCAGTTCAGTTCAAGAACAGTGTAGATAGTGCAAAATTCATCAATCATGAAACAAATTTGATTCGGCACTAAATCATAATAATGATGTAGAACCCGGAAGCGCTGCACTGTGTTTACAACGTAAACAGCGTAGAAGAATGACGGGGAAGAGAAGAACGTTGAATAAAGTCGTTATTTTTGTTTTGTTTTGGCGCACAAAAGCTATTCTCGTAACATTAAGGTTGAACCACAGCAGTCACATGACTATTTTAATGACATCTTTAGTACCTTTCTGGACCTTGAATGTGGTGTGAAACGACATGAGGGCGAGTAATTAATGACATTATTTTCATTTTTGGGTGAACTAACCCTTTTAAGCCCCGTAATAAGTGTGTTACTCACCATGTTTAACCTGCTTCAGTGTGGACGCAACTTGATAGCTGAACACAGACTCGCACAGAAATCTATCAGATCCATCTGTGGAGAAAAGGCAAATGCATATGCAGCACTGTGAAAATCCTGTGTGACAAACATGCAAACACATACAAAGAGGCTGTAGTTCACAGTTCTGCACCTTTTGTTTCAGGCCTCTGCTGAGCTCATTAACTAACAGGCAGGAATTACCCCTCATAACAACCCCTGTCCTGCACCGGCGGGTGGGCCAATGACCCAGAAACACAACTGAAGGACCTTAACTGGAGGTTTTGTTACTGTAAAAATCTTTCCACAACAGTTTATATAACAGGCTTATCGGATTCAGAAGGACAAACAGTATTCAGAACTGCAAAACAACTGAGAAATAACGGAGCACACACCCTCCATCATCTCTCCGGCTCCTTTCGGGTAGGTGTACAGGACTTTCCTGGGTGGGATGAGCTCAGAAGCGCTGAAACCGGATCCGGTCACCGAGCTGCCACTGACCCCGCCAGCCGAGGACGAGGATGAAGATGCTGCCATTCACAATCTGGACAGGACAGATCACACATGACACAAACACAACATTATAAACACATCAGATCAAAAGAGTTGCATGCACTACACTGAAAAAATATATATATATATATACACACACACACACACACACACACACACACACATACATACATACATATATATATATATAGTACTACTACTATAGAGAACCAGAGAACCACTATACACAAAGGCACAGAATACATGCAAATATATTAATTGTTTTTAACTTTGACATTTTAACTAAAAATACAATTCATATGAATTCAAAAATTCATAATTATGCGCCAGACAACATCATGCGGCATTATCATTATTTCAAGCTTTATTACCGTTTCAAAAGCAATCGATAGAAAGAATAAACCAAAATAAAGTTAAATAATTGTTAAAAATATTGTAATATTATTTTTGAGAACCTGAATCACCCGAAGCTCCTTCCGTTGGTTTGTTTACGTCAGTCAGTTTGACGGTGAACGGACGTCAGCGCGCCCCCTAACGTCACGGCGTAACGGTGTTTACTGGATAATGTGATGTAACGTCCATTAATAGTTTTTTTTTTTTTTTTTGATTGTTTAATTTGTATTTATACTATTATATTTTGGATATTAAACAATTATTATTATGTATAATGTATAAATTACTAAAAAAAAAAAATTCAGCTGAGGACGTGACGTTAAAGGCGGAAGTGGAATTTGCGCATGCGCGCACAGTTTGATGCAAACAGCTCAAAGGTAGAAATATTAATCATTTAAAAATTAATAATCTTTCATTCAAGCGAGTATATGTTCTTTAATGAGTTCCTTTCATCCTCTTTAATTAGTGTTTTAGCTGAAGAATATGTTAAATATGATAAACTAAGAAAGATTATCGACAGTTAAAAACATCTTTGTGTTTAATTTCAATATTTATATTCCTGTGAGCTGTATATTTTCAGCACATATCAATACAGTTGTGTGTTTTAGTAATTTAATGTTGATAATTTGTTTAGTAATTTGTACTCCAGCTTTATGACTATGTTTGTTCATTTGTTGCTGTTCTTGATCAATATATGAGAAATCCGTCATTATTTGAAGATGTTAGCTTAAGTTTTAGTGGGAGATTTAAATATTTATGAATTAATAGATATATTTAATTTGAGGAAACAGAATTATTAAAAAAAAAGGGAAAATTAATTGACACGTAAAAAAAAAGAAGTATTTTCATAAAATATGCAGGATTTTACCTCACTAAAATTGAGCTGTCAAAAAGTATGATGAATTGTGTAATTTATTTATCTTTGTTTTATATATATATATGTATATATAATATATATATATATATATATATATATATATATATTATATTATATACCCAATGCAATGAACTAGAAAACAAAATCCCGCACTCTATCCCAACTTGCAAAAGTTATCAAAATTTATTTGGGGACTGAAACATTGCTTAAAGGGTTAGTTCACCCAAAAATGAAAATTCTGTCATTTATTACTCACCCTCATGTCGTTCCACACCCGTAAAACCTTCATTCATCTTCGGAGCACAAATTAAGATATTTTTGATGAAATCCGATGGCTCAGTGAAGCCTGCATAGCCAGCAATGACATTTCCTCTCTCAAGATCCATTAATGTACTAAAAACATATTTAAATCAGTTCATGTGAGTACAGTGGTTCAATATTAATATTATAAAGCCACGCGAATATTTTTGGTGCGCCAAAAAAACAAAATAACGACTTATATAGTGATGGCCGATTTCAAAACACTGCTTCAGGAAGCTTCAGAGCGTTATGAATCAGCATGTCGAATCAGCGATTCGGATCGCGTGTCAAACCGCCAAACTGCTGAAATCACGTGACTTTGGCGCTCTGAACCGCTGATTCATAACGCTCCGAAGCTTCCTGAAGCAGTGTTTTGAAATCATCCATCACTAAATAAGTCGTTATTTTGTTTTTTTGGCGCACCAAAAATATTCTCGTGGCTTTATAATATTAATATTGAACCACTGTACTCACATGAACTGATTTAAATATGTTTTTAGAACCTTTATGGATTCCTCTTGACAGAGGAAGTGAAATTACTCCCTATGCAGGTCTCACGGAGCCATCGGATTTCATCAAAAATATCTTAATTTGTGTTCCGAAGATGAACGAAGGTCTTACGGGTGTGGAACGGCATGTAATAAATGACATTATTTTCATTTTTGGGTGAACTAACCCTTTAATAAATTGATAACTTTTGCAAGTTGAGACAGTGTGCGTTATTTTTTCTCTAGATTATTTTTTGAAAAACTAACAATGGAGTGAAATCTCTAATAATTAATCCAGCTGATCATTTATGCCACATGAACTCCTCCTCTTCCTCTCTCTCATCCAGCAGTTTGTGTGCGTGATGGACATCTTACGGCCGGTTCTCATTAACATCAACGGAAGAATTTACAGAAAAAATCCAGTCCAGGAGGAATGTCCTTATGAAGAAGAGGATGATTATTCATATTCAGGAGCAGGTATGTGCCTTTTTTTAAATTGCGTGTCATGTGTTTGTCATCATATAATGATATCATATTCTTCCACAGATGCTGAGCAGTGCCTGGACGAGCCTTGTGACGCTCACGACATCGAGCAGACAGAGAAAGGCTTCCGCTGTGCCATAGACGTGCCAAGTGTGCTTTATAAGTGAGTATATGTTCTAGAGATCACTCATTGGGTCCGATCACACACACAACACAAGTGTTTTTGCTAGTTTCAGCCTGATGCATTTATCATTTTCACATCCAGCGCCACGTTGTTTAAATAGCAAATGCACTTGTGCCAATCTGTGCACCTATGGTGTGAAAATGAGGTGTGTTCAGATGCATTTTTGGCACGTTGCTATGATGAGGCAACTGAAAACATACCCATGACTCATTAGGAGACTAGGTACAACCCATTTTTCCTGTCGTTAAACTAGCAGAAGTGGATTCGGATACGCCCTAAGTGCTTAGATCGTTAAAATAGGGCCCTTAGACTTTTAGAAGCCTATTTTCACTTAGGAATAAAATAGGTAGTTGCAACTTTTTATCTGTTTTATTTCTTGCAATTCCGAGTTAATGGACTATATGCACGGAGCGTTCTTTAGAACTTCCGCAGTAATATAAGCCAGCTGGAAAACTTCCGGTGAGAGTCATGTGCTGGTGTGTTGAGCATCAGTAGTGTAATACTTAGTTTATAATCAGAATATAGTCACTTAAATAGTCAGGCACAGCATTAATTTAGTTATTCAAACGTAAGACGGCATAAAAAATAAATAAATAAAGACGTTCCTCAGTGTTCCTCCTCGACTAAATTCAATTCCACCATCAGTTTTCACACTTTTATGTGAAAAAAAGCTTCAAAAATTAAATATTTATTGTGCACTTTAGATTAATTGAATAAAATGTGTGTTTTCACAAGTGTGCTGAAATCACTGACTGACAGCTGCTGTGATTATAAAGAGAGAGCGGCGCTCGCTTTCTGTCGTTCATTCACAAGAAAAGTTATTGTTTTTCATGAGATTTTCTGAGTATTTCAGACTTCACATTGACAAAATGTATTTTTAAACCTAGTTATTTTATAATGTTTAATATTTAGTCAAAAACGAAGTGAAAAACGATTAGAGGAAATGGCTGATACATGTTCAAATAAATGCTACTTTGCCGCCACCTGCTGGTTAAAGTGCTAATTATTGTCTTTTTTATTTTTAAATAAGTGTTTTCTATCAAATGTTGAATTTCCTACATTTTTAAACGTTCGGTTTTACAATGAGGACAATCTCAGAAGGATGAACAAATAATGTTTGTAATCGTCACATTAAAAATAACATTTGAAGTGCTGGAAAATAATGCGTGTGTGTCTAATTACAAATAACAGCGTTTTTAAACGGTTCCATTAGCTTCGTCTTTATTGCAATCAATAAAACTGGGTTAGAATCCAAAGTTCAGATCCACGCACAATTTAACAGCCCATCGATTAGATGAATAAAAAGTGCTAAAAACTACAAACATGGCGGATGTGTGAGACCTACGATTAAGCAAAGAGGTTTGGATAAAGGGATTTGACTCATGATTGATGCTATCCACTTTATATTTCATCTGCAACAACACTGAGCTTTTATAAAGATACATTTGGTCATGAAAAATACTGGTAACAAGTGGAGGAAAATGTGCAAAATACACAGAATAAGAGAAAAATGTTTTGTTGCTCCTCTGGATGTCAGAATCGGAATGCATTTTCGTCATTGAAGATGCTCTTTGAAGCTAAACGCAGACGTTTATGTTGCAAGTCACAGACTGATGAATCCTGTGATGATTAATCTACTATTAAAACATGAATTTGACGTAAACAATAAGCAGTTCATGGGGACATACATACATAGGCTAGCAATTACAGCATAAAATAATATTTACATTTTACATACATAACTTTTAAACATAGCCTAAATCATTTTTGTTTCATAATTCTGACTTATTTCTTGCATTTGCATGTTAATATCTCCCAGTTCGGACTTTATAACTCGCAATTGTTAGTTTATATCACAATTCTGAGCGGAAAAAAGTCAGAATAACGAGTATATTCTGTTTTTCCTTCTAAGAATCTTGAGATATAAACTCAGATTTGTGAGAAAATGTCAGAATTGTGAGATATAAACTCAAAATTAACTTTTTTAAAGTCTTTTATTCCGTGGCTTCCAATGCAGAACTTTAATTTTCTGCCACCAGGTCGGCTCCGCCCACAAAAAAACCATCATCACTGCTTGCAAAAACAAAATAGGTCTATGCATTCACTCTGATATGGTAGGAAATTGAATGTGGAGGATTTAAACTGTGACAAAATGATTGACAGGGCTGTTTAAAAGGGCGACAGGATGCTTGTAACTAAAATATGGTGAAGTAGTTTGTCCCAAAGCTTCCCTACTCTTCCGCTACACACTCAAAAGTATGCACTTTTCTTCACAAAGACAGTATATACTATTAGGACATAGTATAAGTATGCACAGCAAATATCTCACAATTCTGTATTTAAAAGAGATTAAAAATATTTGTAATTAATTTTTATTTTTTATTTCATAATGAAAACAGGCTTCAGTTTTATTGCAGTTTAAAAATTTCTGGTCCGATCTCAGCAATATTCTTGTGTTTTTACAGATATATTATCGGTAAGAAGGGAGAGACTCGTAAACGACTGGAATCGGACACAAAAACTTCGATCAGCATCCCGAAACAAGGCGTGGAAGGACAGATCGGTAAGAAACTGAGATTTGACCACTGAAGTGTTAATGTGATTCATCCCACAGCATTTTTGCAGTCATAAATCATATCTCAGATTGCCAGGAAATGCATAAAAGCATCTGCCAAATGCATGAATGTAAATATAAATGTAGAACACTCTAGCAAACCTGCATTATTGCATTGAAAACCACTCATAATGCTCACCCAGAAGACACTAGAATCATGTCTGAGAGTTTTGCATGTGCAAACATCACCCACATGATCTTGAGAAATAAAACATCTAGTTTGCCGCTCAGAGATGCTTGGCATGTTTCATAGTGAAATGTAATGATGCGTTGTGCAACTAAAAATGTGCCTGCATAAAAATAAAGTTGTTCAGAATGTTCCAGTAGCAGGATGTTCTGGCGGCAGCGTGTTCTTGTGTGCAGCGGTGAGTACTGTATGTTCCTGTGGTTGCGCTGTGGGTTTATGGAAATGTACTTCTGTGTGTGTTTGTGTTGTCTTGTGTTCAGTGGTCACAGGTGCACACAGGGCTGCAGTCGCCTCAGCTGTAACCCGCATTGAGGTTTTGATCGACAGCTTTCGGAGGAAGCAGCCGTTCACGCACTTCCTGTCGTTTGCACTAAATCATCCTCAGGTGCAGGAGGGCTTTCTGCGCTTTCGAGAGGAGGTGTTGGAACAATGTGGGCAGGTGAGAGAGTCTGAAAGGACAGAATGTACTTTTAAAGTCAACAAACAATCAGAGTCGACTTTATTACTTTCTAATTGTTGCCAGTAGTTAATGCAAGAATATATAATATAATATAATATAATATAATATAAAATAATATAATATAATATAATATAATATAATATAATATAATATAATATAATATAATATAATATAATATAATATAATATAATATAATACATTACATTACATTACATTATATCATATTATAAGGTTACAGAAAAATTCACTCTGTTTACTTTTTAAATTTCTTTTCCTGGTCTTATTGTTACCAGTAATAAACACAATAATTTAATATAATATTAATATAACTTTCTAATTAATATATTACTTTCTAATAGTTGCCAGTAGTTAATGCAAGAATATATATTATATTATATTATATTATATTATATTATATTACATTACATTACATTACATTACATTACATTACATTACATTACATCATATCATATTATATCATATTATAAGGTTACAGCAAAATTCACTCTGTTTACTTTTTAAATTTCTTTTCCTGGTCTTATTGTTACCAGTAATAAACACAATAATTTAATATAATATTAATATAACTTACTTTTATATTATATTATATTATATTATATTATATTATATTATATTATATTATATTATATTATATTATATTATATTATATTATATTATATTAAGTTAATTTATTATAATAAGGATATAATATGTATTAGGATACAGCTAAATTTACTCTATATTTATTACTTTCTAATTTCTTGTTCCTGGTCTTATTTCCAGTAGTAAATGCTAGAATTTAATATTAAAATAATATATAAAATGAATGCATTATATTGTTTTATATTATATTATAAGGGTAATATAATATACATATAATATAATAATTCAAGAATTGTAATTTTAATTTAATTTAGTTAATTCAAGAATTTAATGTAATATTTATATAAAATAGATTATGTAATATAATGTTGTAAGGTTTATTATATTATATTATAATATAATAAGTTTAATATCATTTAATATAATATGGTTAATATAAAAATACAAAATAATAAGGTTAATATAAAATATAATGCAGTATATATATTACATTATATTATTATAAAGGTAATATAATGTACACATAATATAATAATTCAAGAATTTAATATAATATTTATATAAAAATATTGTGTAATAGAATGTTTGTAAGGTTAATATATAATATATTATATTAGTGAATTTTGCTGTAACCTTATTATATTACATTAAATAATATTATAATATTATATTAGCCTTATAATTTAATACTAACCATATTTTATATATATATATATATATATATATATATATATATATATATATATATATATATATATATATATATATATATATATATATTATTATTATTATTATTATTATTATTATTATTATTATTATTTTTAAGTTGAAATTATTTTATATAATAAGGTTAATTTAAAAATACGATATAATAAGGTAGGTTGATATGAAATATAATGCATTGTATTTTATATAAAATTATAAAGGTAATAAAATGTCCATATGTAGTAATTCAAGAATTTAATATAATATTAATAGAATTTTTTTTACATAATATATTTTATAAGGTTAATATTGTATTATATTATATTACTAGTTACCAGTAGTAAACACAATAATATTATATTATATTATATTATATTATATTATATTATATTATAGTTAATATAATTTAATATTAATAAGGTTAATATAAAAATACAATATAATCAGGTTAATATAAAATATAATTTAATGTTATATAATAAGGCTACAGCAAAATTCCCTCTATCTGTTTTATCTGTTCCTGGTCTTATTATGAATGATTCATTAGTACACCATGATTAAAAGCCATAAATGAAAAGTTTAATAGATTTAAATTTTAATTAAAGTATTAATATATCGTCTGCAGGACTCAGGAGTGGATGTGAGTATTTTTCAGAACCCAGCTAAACTCCACCTGACCATCGGCACTCTGGCCCTGCTGAATGAACAGGAAGTGACACGCGCAAATGAGCTGCTTCAGCAGTGTCACAGCGTTATCAGGTCTGTCTGATGCACATTATCACACATCTTCAGAAGAATGTTACATACCGCACATCAGTCTCTTCTAGCGCTTTGTTCTGAGACGTCATAGTGGCTTGTCTTTGCAGAGAGATAACCCAAGCAAAACCACTTCCTGTAGAAGTCAGAGGAATTGAATATATGAATGATGACCCATCAATGGTGGATGTTCTGTATGCTAAAGTTGCTGTTCAAGATGGATCTGACAAGTAAGATGCATTTCATAACATAAAATGAATCCTGTCAGAGAATATACAGTTTATACAGTATAAAAATCAATGGAAAGTCCCAATAAAACTTGAAAACCCACGTTGTGTGTGTGTGTGTGTGTTTGTGTGTGTGTGTGTGTGTAGGCTCCAGCAGATCGCAGACAGGCTAGTGGAGTGTTTTGCTTCAGCCGGTCTGATGGAACGAGAGCGGGACAGAGTGAAGATTCACGGCACCATCATGAACACGCTCTTCCGGAAAGATCCGTCAGGTGAGACATACATAAACAATCACGATCAGATCTCAGATCAGTTTAAAATAAGACCACCGTCAATCCTGCCATAAACACGTCTCCAATAACTAATATGATCTTGATCACATTTACTGAATCAAGCCGATCCAATCACACTAACCAGGTGGATCGCCTGGAATGACGTAAACAGCAGCCGCAGCGAGACTAACAGGATTGTTTGTCCGAATGTTTTTCTGAAGTCGTGAATGTCTTCATCTCCATCACACAAAGCTCTCATTCAGCTGCGTCTGTGGCGGGAGGCCAGAGTTTGTGTCAGTGATCAGTGTCCACTGGTCAACAGTTTTGACTGTTGTTGTTGTGTCCATGTTGACATCAGGCAGTCGTGTGCTGTTTTCAGTTTGCCAGCTGAGTAATGTTCTTCAGTGCCCTGAACACCACGGCCTGCGTATAAACATGTTGATCACTTCTCATTATGAGTGTTTGTGTTTTCAGACCTGTAGATTGTTTGCTTTGTTCTGAAACAGGGACTTAATTTGTTACAACGATGCATCATAGGCAGAGTTTCACTTTCATGCTTGGGTGGGGGGGATTTATTGCTTTATAAATAATAATAATAATAATAATAATAATAATAAATATAGCTGCAAGCAGCAATTACGGGGTCAATCTGAAGGGCAGAAAGGGAAATATTTGTGGATCATGAGGTTAGGATTAAGCTAATTACATCAGTTAAAGCACTTATAACATAATATCATGGTTTATAACTTCTGAGCAGTAGGTGGCGTTATGACGAAACTCTGCATGCACCCTCAAGTCATGCTTGTGATGACATGTACCAAGTTTCGTGTCAATACACAAAACTTTTGCAAAGATACAGCCGCATATCCATTTTGGCGTGCTTGCCGTATAAAAAGTATCAAAAATCTTTTAATAACTTTTTGTCATGATTGTTTGTAGATGCTACATACCAAATTTCGAACAAATTTTGTTAGAAAAAGTAGGTTTTGAATAAAATTCTATATGGCGGACAGTAAGTATGGTAGAATATGGCAAATTTGGTATCGTAGGACTCGGCATCAGCCAACAAATCAAATTATGTAAGTTAAAAGACAATATGTTGAATTTTTCATATGTTATAAGCATTTTCATAAATTTCATATCTTTTGACCACTAGGGGGCGCTGACCTAACACTTTACTGGTCCTCTCGGAGCATGGCCTCAATGAATCATACCGAGTTTCGTAACGTTACATTCATGCGTTTTTAAAACACAACATTTTATGACAAAATTCAAAACGGCCTACCAAAGAAAATTGGATATTGTTACACCAAATCATTGCGAAAATACAGCATCAAATCCATTTTTGCTTGCTTGCCGTCAAATTCGTTGACGCGCTATACGAGAAACGATTGGCCGATCAAAAATCTTTTAATAACTTTTTGTCTTGAGTGTCTGTAGATGCTACATACCAAATTTCGTACAAATCGGACAAATTTTGAATAAAATTCTATATGGCGGACAGTAAGTATGGTAGAATAAGGCAAATTTGGTATCGTAGGACTCGGCATCAGCCAGCAAATCTAATTATGTAAGTTAAATAGTTAAATGACAATATGTTGAATTTTTCATATGTTATAAGCATTTTCATAAATTTCATATCTTTTGACCACTAGGGGGCACTGACCTAACACTTTACTGGTCCTCTCGGAGCATGGCCTCAATGAATCATACCGAGTTTCGTAACGTTACATTCATGCGTTTTTAAAACACAACATTTTATGACAAAATTCAAAACGGCCGACCAAAGAAAATTGGATATTGTTACACCAAATCATAAAAATACAGCATCAAAATCCATTGTTGCTTGCTGTCAAATTCGTTGACGCGCTATACGAGAAACGATTGGCCGATCAAAAATCTTTTAATAAGGTTTTGCCTGGAGTGTGAGTAGATGCAACATACTAAATTTCGTGAAAATTGAACAAACGTTTTAGGAGGAGATCGAAAAAGTTGTTTTATCTTTCCGGAAAAATTCAAAATGGCAAAAAAATTACATGACGGAAATGACGTCATAGGGTGCATTAGAATCAGCAAATTTGTTTCTAAGACTTGCGTGTCAAAAGTTATGAGCATAAATGAGTGAATCTTTGAACTGTTGGTGGCGCTAGAGGGTTTGAGGTAGAGACTTCAAATTTATTATGGTAACATTTCAGACTGTCCTCTATCTGTGTGCCAAATTTCATAACTTTTTACCATATGGTTCTGTGGGCTGCCATAGACTCAAGAGCGAAAGAGCGGAAAACTAACTATTTTATTTTTGGCTTGACGCCTAATAATAGAGGAATTAAATAATTAAAGTATTAAAAGGGATCTAATAATTGTAGTAATCAATTTAAATTGTAATCAATTAAAATTCTATTTGCAAATAATATTTTATTTTAAAATGTGCACACACGTCTAATGTCGAAAATGCAAACGTTTCTTGTCTCGTCATTATATTAATCATATCATATTAATCAAATAATTCATGGATCATGATCGCATTTTCAAATCAAAACGGCGAAATTTCATAAAAAGTTGAGTAGTTTGCCGGTCGCTGAACATTTCTGTCGTAAAAACAGTTGTCTAATACTTACACCTTTCCATGAACTCATTCAGTTCGCTTTCACGAGGCAATATTTCAAAGTCTACCAAAAGTATTTATGCAAGTCACGTGAGGAGAAACTGTCCTCTTATTGGTCAGAGTTTCCTCTGCAAGCCGTGTTCATATATGCATAAACGATTCGAACTAAGGGAGAAAATGCAGCAGGTTCTGAAACAAAATATTCAGGTGTGAGAACGCTCTTAATCTCTAACCTGTTCTGTGTTTCTCTCAGCGGAGGATAAAGGAGCTTCAGGAAGACCGAACAATAAAGATCGAGAAGCTTTTAATGCAAAAAACATCTTACAGGTGAGAAATGTGATCTTCAGATTGCTTAGATTGGCACCTTCAGTTCAAACCAGGTCCAATGTCATTTTCTTTAGCACAAATCAAAAGAAAATTAAAAAGAAACATTTATAATTTTGAAGATTCTATTTCAAATAAATGCTGTTCTTTTGAATTTTCTGTTCATCAAAGAATCCTGAAAAATACAATTTTTGACAGTTTCCACAAAAATATGAAGCAGCACAACTTTTTTCAACACTGATATTAATAAAAAATGTTTCTTGAGCATCAAATCATCATATTAGAATGATTTCTGAAGGATCATGTGACACTGAAGACTGGAGTAATGATGCTGAAAATTCAGCTTTGATCACTGGATATAAATTATATTTTACTATATATTCACATAGAAAACAGCTGTTTTGAATTGTAAAAATATTTAACCTTTTACTGTATTTTTGATCGAATAAACATCATACTGACTTCAAACATTTGAATAGTACTTTTAGTTCACATACAATACAAAGTCTTATCAGTCCAGACAGGATACATGATTTCAACATGGGAGGATATGAGATAGAATGATTTATTTGAGTATTACACCAACAGTCACACTGATGAGCAATATTTATTCGCAGTAAATGCATCCGCCATTACAAAAACTGTGACGATAGTATGATACATTGATGGCATCTTGATAACATCACAGTACTGAATGATAATTATATTCATATTACATTTATTTTCATCATTAATGCTACTTAATGTGATACTTAATGTGAATGTACAAAAACACAGTATATCCGTCATTTGTCCACATTAACATGGTATTGCATGATAGCTATAAAAACAAAAACACAAGTGTGGTTTCTTTAACTGTGTCTGTCGCCTCCTGTTGGCAGTCAGTGGAACAGCACATTATTTTGTAAACACTTCTCTCTCACAAACACACTCAGGCTGTTCTGTCCAGAAACAACTACGCCTGTTTTTTCTCAGAACTGATGTTCAGTTAAATGGGAAAACAACTCCTGTGAATTTTGGCTAAAAAAAAAATATGGAATGAAGTTATTTAATACATCATCTCTCATAATTTCATCACATTTTAGAGCAGAAACGCAAACATGTGAAAGAACACACTGCACACATGAGTTCTGTGTTTATGTAATTAATGTTCAGATCATTTTGTTTCTGATTCTTTTATGCAAATATTTATGAATTTCACTCTGAATAATAACTGGCTTCTAAATGAAGTGTGAAGAACTGAACAGATTCTCTGTGTCTCTCTGCAGATGTTCGGAGAGTTTTATTTCGGAGCGTTTGAGCTGAACTCGGTGCAGATGTCTCAGAGGTTCTCCACTGACGGCACGGGATACTATTCCTCTGTGGGACACGTCACGTTCTCATGATGGGACGGTTACACACTCACATACTGAAAGACTTATAAATGGCTCCAAATTATTGATTGAGAATCATTTATTGTTGTCATGCATTGTAAATATGAATAAGAGCATTTCAATGGAGAAAAAAAATGGAGTGCAGAATGATGTCATCAATATTTTTGGGCCTTTTCCCAGTGTTTTTATTCATCAAAGTATCATGAAAAAAAAAAAAGTATCACAGTAAGTGTGTGTTTTTTTTACTTTAACAGTGTTTTTTGGATCCATTCTGGAGTTTAACTGCTCCTGTTTACTCAGTGCTTTCATTATATGAAGAAAGAAAGTCAGGGATTTGGAACGGCATTAGTGTAAAAAAAACACAATATACATATATCCATGCATATATATATAATATAATATAATATTATATATATATATATATATATATATATATATATATATATACACATTTTACTTGATTTCTGTGCCATAAAATATTTTAGAGTTTGACATAGACATGTATATTCATTAAACACATGTCCTGGTTCTTTTTGAGAGGATTAAAATAAGTTATTTTTAGCTGATTTTCATGCTTGTTTTGTCATATTTTAATGACAAATGATTATGACTTTGCCAATCCATATCCACGGATTTGGCATGACTCGAGGAATCCATAAATCACGACTTTCTGACAAACTGTTCAAAAGTTATTAGCAAAAATAGCCATTTTTAGCATCTCATGACCCATAGGTGGTGCTGTTTCCAACTTTGGCATGGACCTTCAGATCATGGGGTTGATGAAGCCTACAGAGTTTCATTTCGATGAATCAAAGTTTGGCTGAGATACAGACTCTGAACTAATTTTATTTTATTTTTATTTTATTTATTTATTTATCAAGGACAATGCACAGAAAAACATTAATCTCAAGCAGAGAGAAGATGCTCTGTACCAGATTTAGCTATTAGCTAATATCCATCTGTAGTCCTTGGGCAGGTCACTAGATAAACAATTTCTCTAAAAAAAAAATGTAGCATACACAAATTTCATAAAACCAATACCCTCTAGAATTATCATGAGCACTTCAGTTCAGCAATAACAACAGCAGTCAAATTAATTTCATCAGTAAGACTCCCCAATAAAAATACACAATTTCAATTCATCAATAACACTAGCCACTAAAATATAGAGTTAAAAATCTAACAATATAGTCCAGCTCTTATTTGATAAATGTTAATATAGACATTAATGTTAATGTTGACATGTCTGTTTGCTCAATAACCATTGTTTTAAACCATATGAGAAAGTGTGGTAGTTGGGACATGTTTTAAGCTCAACCGGTAGCGAGTTCCACTTTTTTGCCGCAGTAAATGAGAAAGAAGATTGTCCCATTGCACTGTGTTTAAGAGGGATGATCAGATTGGAATTTACAGATGAACGGGATATTCTAGTCATTTGATCCGAACGAAACTGAAGAAATTCTCTTAATGGAGGGGCAGCGGTGTTATGCAAGATTTTAAACAACAGTCGCATTTCAGAATAATAGATCATATGAACAAAATTTAACAATTTATATCCATTTAATATATTACAATGATGGTAATTCAATGATCTTTTGTCAAATACTTTTAAAGAATGTTTAAAAAGTCTTTCCAGTTTCTTTCGTAATGTTTTAGCAGCCTGTGACCAGCAGGTAAGACAATATTGTAAATGTGAAAAAATCATGGCATGGAGAAATACCTTTGAAGCCTCTATGTTTAGAGAGTTTCAAATATGTCTAAAATTGGCAATACTAAATTACTTAGATGTTTAACATGTTTGTTGAAGGACAAGGTTGAGTCTAAATACATTCCCAAATACTTGACTTCCTTGACATTATTAATAGTTTGCCCTGATATACTAAGCTGAGGGCCACAAATTTGTTTCTTACTAAAATACATTGTCACTGTTTTTTTTAGTATTTAGTGTCAGGCATGAGTTTTGTAGCCATTGAGCAATTTTATCAAGTGCTAATGAGAGCTTATCAGCCATGGGTATATATGACCGTGTCATCGGCATACATTTATATCTCTACATCTTCGCAAATTGTTGGTAAGTCATTGATATACAGGCAAAGTAGCAATGGTCCCAAAATTGAACCCTGCGGAACTCCTACTGTACAAGGTCTCAAAGTTGATAATTTATCATCAATACGAACACATTGTTTTCTTTCGGAAATGTATGATTGTAACCATTTTAATGCAATGTCAGAGAGATTGAATTTTGTAAGCTTTGATAACAATACTTCATGGTTTCTATGAGATAGCAACAAGCCTCCTCTGTCGAGTAATCGCTCCTGAACCCAAATTGCATTGGGTGCAGGAGTTTTTTACTGTTGAGATGTGCCACAAGTTGTTCAATTACTTTCGAGGCAGCTGGCAGAATGCTTATCGGCCGATAGTTGCTGATCTCTTTCTTCTCTCCACCTTTATATATAGGTATTACTATCGCTGTTTTAAAGGCTGAGGGAAACACACTGTCCAATAAAGATTGATTAATAATGCAGGTAATTGGGTACGTGAGACAGTCCTTATGCTGTTTTAAAAAGACTGTAGTTGCGTCCCAAATGACGCACTATACACTATGCACTTATACACTATGTACTTGTGCACATGTAGTGTGTGAATTGTATAAGGTTATTTTGTCATTTCACAATGGAGTCCGATCCTCCCTTCCCCTCCACTACGTAATTAAAGCTGCAACAGTTGAGTGCATGAAGTGTCCAACATTCCACACTTCGTTTTTTCCGTTAATTTAATGCATCATCCGGGTATTTAAAGTGCACTTTTTCTTTTTGGAATTTTCTGTGTGAACGCACTACTGCACTATTTGTACTTAAAAACGTCATAGAATAGTGCACAAGTACCTTGTGTTAACTCCCCAGTTATCTTTTGCCTTTGAATTAGACAGAGAGGAGATTATTAATCATGTTTATTCTATCAAAAGAGTAATGTAACTATGGCTATTTTGCAAGTTCTTCACCCGAAAGGCCTGTAGGTGGCACAAAGACTTAAATTTAACCAACTATGATAACTTCGTTAGATGGTAAATCAATACAAAACATGGTTTTGGTGAGCGCTTTGTAATATGTATTCACATTAGATTTTAAAGCAACACAATTCGTTTGCAATAAGACAAACCAGATTCAAATTGCCCGGCAAATTCGTAAAGCAAAGAAAAATCATTTCTAGCTGATCAACATTATGAAAACTGGTAAAACCTTTAGGAACTTCAAAAGATAAAACAGCGAAATTCCTAATATTACTTCCAATATTTCCAAATTATGTTCATTTTCATAGAGCGGGCCAATATCGTGACGATTATTTAAAATCAATCGAGAGAAGCAGATATCGTTATCGTGATAAAATACGATTAATCGTGCAGCCCTAATTTAATTTAATTTGACTTGACATTTGATATTCAACAGTATCCTTGACATTTATTCAACAGTGCTTTTGATCTGCCTGCATTGACACTATTCTTTAAAAGGAAAAATTATATACCAATTATCAATGTAAAGCTGCTTTGACACAATCTGCATTGTAAAAAGCGCTATATAAATGAAGGTGACTTGACTTGAGATGATTTGATGTGCTTTCAGTTCATTAATGCAGTCAAATTTAAGACCTTGTTGATTATTGGCTAAGTTTTCTGGAATATCACTGACATTAAATTTTCATTGCAGTTCTAAACATAACAGTTAAAACTATTTGCTACATCTACATTATCCTTTAGGATTTCTCCATTTATTGTCAACTCTATCTTTTCATTTTGATATTGATCTTTACCCATTAATGTATCAATTGTTTTCCACAACTTTTGAGTATTCCCGTGTGCTTGTTGAATATGGTCTAAAAAATAATTTGCCTTAGTCTTTCTTATCTGTGATATAACTTTATTTCGTAAGCTTTTGTATATCAGATGGTCTGTAGTTAATTTAGATTTTATAGCTCTTTTTAATGCTGCATCCCGTTTTTTTCATAAGTTGCCATAATTCATCTGTGAGCCACGGTAAATTAATTTTTGTATTCTGCCTCTTTTGTTTAATTTTTGTAAACTTGTTAATTGTCTGTATTATTGAAGTTTTAAAGTTATCACAAGCTTGCTCTGTGTCTTTTGCTAAAGTGAAATGGCTCCAGTTAATCATTTTTGAGTTTCATTTTTCTAGAACAAATTGTTCAAAAGTTATAACCATTTTAAACTGGTGGTGGCGCTCTAGTGTTGATTCAAAAGTTGGTGAGATTACTATTCAAAATGTCAGTCATCTTGAGGCCCCGAGTGGACCACTGTTAAACGTCTTCTGTTGAAGTTTTGTTTGTTTTGTAGTGGTCAGTGCTGTCATTCAGTGTCCAGCAGGTGGCGCTATAATGTTAAAATAAAGCTGTTTGCTCTGAGATGCTCTTAAATGGAATAAAGAAACATCAAGTCAGTCCAGAAAGAGAAAAGGTATCACTCTTCAGGTTAATGTCAGTGATGTTTTATTCAAAAGAAATATGTGTATATATACACTGATCAGGCGTAACATTATGACAGGTGAAGTGAATAACACTGATCATCTCTTCATCACGGCACCTGTTAGTGTGTCATAAGGTCATTATGGCTGATCGATGTTTATTATGTATATAAACATATGTGTATATATATATATAGTATATAAACTAAGCATATAATAAATAATGTAATATATAAAACACATTCTTAATATAGCAATTTGCTCGACAACACTGAAAGTCTACAGTTAAACGTGTCTTTATATAAAGTAAAAGGAGTCGCTGCAGAGAAATAAACCCACACACACTTAGCATGCAGGCAGAGCCACGAGTTAAAGCTGAATTTGGACCCAAAATGCTTCTCTTTCAGTCTCTCTCATGGGTGTGAGCTGCTTTCTCAGGCTTGTGTGTGTGTGTGTGTGTGTGTGTGTGTGTTAAAGGTCAGCACAATGTCTTCATCAGAGCCAGAGAGTCTCCTGAGAGGATGAAGAGAGAGAGAGACGCGTTCACAGTCGACACGCTCTCACAGAGATGCTCATTTGTAAGTTAATGAGATTTGAGCTCAGATTCTCCTCTTGCTGGAGAAGAGCTGAGATTTATGCTAATGAATAAATGCAGTATAATAGTTCACATATTTGGAAATAGTTCAGCTAAAAATGGTTGTTTGCCAGGATGTAATTAGCGGCTCATTATAAATGCACTGATGCTTTCAGTGCAAATGAGATCATGAGTTTAATCAAGACAGGACTGTATTACTGTAAGTGACACTATGAATCTATCTCTGAATTATCTCTACTTTATTTAAAAAGTATGACTGTCATTCACAGCTAGTTTGATATTTGATCAAACCTCACTAAGTTGAGCGTGTCTTTATATGTGAGATATTAAGAAAGCACACAGAACACGAGTAAATGATCTGATCGTTCACGTCTCCTGCGGTCATCTCTCGCTAGAGATCTTGGACTAATGAGATTTAGATTGACTCACAGTATGACATGATTTGAAGGTAAGTTGCCTGATTTTTGAACAGGTCCTCCAAATGCGTCAGAGGTCAAGGGTCGACTCATGACTCAGATCTTCTGGGACGCAGAAATCTCAAGAGCGTCAGCAATCCCCTCGACTCTCTGCTGATCACAGCGTGAAAAATAAAACTTTGTGCTTTTAGAAAAACTGTTTGTGAATCTGCACATGATTGTAGGTTGATCTGTCTCTTTACTGCGGTTTTTAAACTTGCATATATATATATATATATATATATATACAAACTTTTATGTTAGATGCGATTAATTGATTTGACAGCACTAATATACATGTATTTGTACATTGTGTTTGTGTATATATGCTTTTTTTTCATTTTTACATTTTCCATTTTCATTTAAATGTTAGTTAAAATCTTGTCATTTTATTTTTTTTGTTATAAATATGTTTATCTAATTTTTATTATTTTTATTTCATTTCATTTAATGTTTTTTTTATTTCAAGTAACAAAATTATTTTGGTTTTAGTCTTAAGGCCAAAGTATACTTCACTTTTTACACGTACAGCGCACATGATGTGAATTTCGCCATCAGAAGAGTATGCGCACTGCCGGATTGATCCCAAAGTATACTTCATTTGAGTTGTACGCATACACAGGCATTCGATAGCCACAAGTTACAACCAATTAAAGGTGCAATATGTAATATTTTTGCAGTAAAATATCCAAAAACCACTAGGTCAGTGTTATATAGTTTGTTCACTTGAGTACTTACAATATCCCAAATGTTTGCAACTATTTGTAAATCTTGAGGAAATTGCAATTTTAACCAAGGCTCCGGGACGTGTGAGGAGTCGCCTGTCAATTGCGTCCGCGTTACCCTCGGTTTATGCTTTTATTTTGTAGAAACCATGGAAACACCAAAGACGCTTTAATATTTCCATGTTTTAATAGACGAGAGAACAACTGTTTTGATTTATAGACAGAAAACTAATTATTGTTATATAGCTCAACACGTTTAGTCTTATTGTTTAAATCTAATTTTCGTGATTTTTTGCGAGTCTCATGCTTTACCATGCCTCAGAGAAAAACACTTTTGTGAAGTAGCTAACATAGCATAATCAGATGCAGCTCTATTTTTAGTAACAGTAATACAGAATTTTCTCCATCATGCAATACGTTTTAAAATTAATTGCATGCCATTTATCAACACAATCATCCAGCATTTAATCTGATATTGTAAAATCGATCTATCTTACTGCAGTGTGTAACAGTGTCTCACAGCAGCCGCTGAGCGAACGCACAGAGTAACGTTATAACATCATTTTCAACACACTCAAATCTAATATGATAAACAGAGCTGCGTTACCTCATACTCATGACCGGAAAAGCGGCAGCGGCGCCGGCGACTGTGTCATAATAAAAGTCCCGCTGCTCGTGAGGCGTGTGTTGATCAATCGCTCCAGCTCCTCGTTCAGCTCCACAACACTCGCTCCTGCTCTGCTTCACACTACAGTAATGTTAATAATCACATCCATGAACATGATTTCTTCCTGAGTCCTGTCCTGATTGTTTCCACCGGCTGTGACGTGAAGACCACATGTCCCAAGAGTCCACGCTCAAACTTGCCATCATCAAGCTACGCCTTTGTTTTGAATAGGCCTCTAGTGGACAGAAATGACATATTGCACCTTTAAATACGCATGTGCGACCTGCGCATACAAAGTACTCTTCTGATGACAAAATTCGTGTCGTGCATTGTACGCTGACCCTCACGTACGTGTAAAAAGTGAAGTGTAATTTGGGCTTTTTTGTAACTGCACGTAAAAAGTTACATGCATATTTATTTTTTTTGCAGTAATTAGTGTATCCACAAGGTGGCAACCGTGCCCTGGGGGCGTCGATTCACAAGTTAGTCAAAGAAAAACTGCATAAACAGAACAGGCTGGAACACATGCAAACTACAGCGACAGTGGAGGCCTATATAGACGAGACATTGTGTGAAGAGGTTAGAAAATACCCTCATTTATTCAACTCTAGCATGAAAGAATACAAAGATGTTTACATGGGATGTAACTCATAGCGAGAGATTGCTCAAAACTGCGCATGCGTTGAACGCCTGTGTACGCGTACGAGTCGAATGAAGTATGCTTTAAAAGGCTGTGCATTCAAGTGTTCACATACATAATATTGTGAAATATTATTACAATTTAAAATAACTGTTTTCTATTTGAATATATTTGACAAAGTAATTTATTCCTGTGATCAAAGCTGAATTTTCAGCATCATTACTCCAGTCTTCAGTGTCACATGATCCTTCAGAAATCATTCTAATATGCTGATCTGCTGCTCAAGAAACATTTAATGTGTACAATTGTACAAAATATTTGTGTACAATATTTTTTTTCAGGATTATTTGATGAATAGAAAGTTCAAAAGAACAGTGTTTATCTGAAATCTAATCTTTTGTAACATTATAAATGTCTTTACTGCCACTTTTGATTGATTTAATGCATCCTTGCTGAATAAAAGTATTCATTTCTTTAATTTCTTTTCAAAAAAATAAAAATAAAAATTCTTACTGACCCCAAACTTTTGAACGGTAGTGTATAATGCTACAGAAGCTTTGTGTTTCAGATAAATGCTGTTCTTTTGAACTTTCTATTCATCAAGGAATCCTGAAAAAAAAAGTACACAACTGTTTTCAACATTGAAAATAATCATAAATGTTTATTGAGCAGCAAATCAGCATATTAGAATGATTTCTGAAGGATCATGTGACACTGAAGACTGGAGTAATGATGCTGAAAATTCAGCTTTGCATCACAGGAATAAATTACTTTGTCAAATATATTTAAATAGTACACAGTTATTTTAAATTGTAATAATATTTCACAATATTACTGTTTTTTACTGTATTTTTAATTAAATAAATGTAGCCTTGGTGAGCAGACGAAACTTCTTTTAAAAACATTAAAAATCTTAGTGGTTCCAAACTTTTGGACTGTACTGTATATATATATATATATACTTTGGGCATTAGTTAGCTATAATAACCCTTACTGTATCCCATAATGCAGTCACATTTCCAATGTGAGGAAAGAAAATGCAAGCAATTACAGCTGCAATTTTTTCTTTCTTGATTTGGAATTTGAACAGACTGCACCAAACTATTTTTGGGACGTGCATGTTTATTTTTGTTTTAACAAGACTGACAAAATATACACATATTAACCATATTTATTATTTCTGATAACTAATAAAGTCACTAAATTAAACATGCTGTGAGATACCGATGATGAATCATGCTGTATCACTTACTATTTATAAAATAATGGCCATGTTGGTGGAAAGAACAAAAATGTCATCTTTTTTATTTTAAAACTTATTATTCTATTTCTACTTATAGTCATTAAATATTTGCACACTTGACTGTTCTAGATGCCGATGTGAAACCAATTTCTTTAGGAGATGTTTTCATGAAAAGACTGTGTTTCTCAAAGGCTCAGCAGTAATTGTCAGAAGAAGACCAGCACCCTGTCCTGATGTCAACCAGCACCAGTGAGTAACTCGTGAGTCAGCGCTGCCCACATTAAACCTCCTGTCCTGCATGTAAATGGGAGAATTCTCATCTAACTCTTTTTTTTTTTTTTTGTTCAAAATTAACAAAATTTTTATCAAATCATATTCATCCGCACAGTCACACAGAGCCGAAACACAACCAAAATAGTGTTCTTCTGCAAAATGCATGCAGTTTTGTTTGTAACCACTAGAGGGCCAAAAGTAAGCTATATAGTGTACCTTTAAATGAAACATTTTACTCAATGACATCTGAGACTCATCAGGTGGGATTTTTTTAGGGGTTCAAACTCGTAGCGCTGAAACTCTATTGTAATTGTTAAAATTTCTAAGGATCAGCATTCTCCCGTAAAAGTGGTCGGGCAGACCAAACTGTTAATCGTAGAGACTTGAAACTTTCAGCAGTCAAAATAACTGATATTGAAAAAATGTCTGATATTGTTTGCTCAAGACGGACAAAATGCACGCCTTGGATTCGCTCGTCGAAATTTTTCTGGATATTTTGATTTTGTGAAGTCCTAGGTTTTTTGGCCCGATCGGAACCAAACCAGTGTAGTGAGATTCTCTGGAGTCTGATTGTCAACAATTATCAAAAAAAAGTTGAAATTTCGATTCACGGTCTCTAAGGGCCGCCAAAACGTTCAAAGTGGGCGGAGCCACTTTTACTAAAATGGCTATAACTCGAGAATGGAATGGGATATTTTCACCAAAATTGGTACACCTATGTAAGAGCTCATTCTGTGGTCGTGTGAAAAAGGATGTGGCGATTGGCCACTTGGTGGCGCTATAACAGGAAAAAAACTTGAAAATGGCTAATATCTACTTCACCGTTAGTCTGATTGACTTGAAAATTGGCATGCAGTGTCTTTGTCCGAGGTGTCATGATTGTCTATGAGGACACTGAAGTATCTAAAAAAACATGTCCGCAATCGGCCAATGAAGTTTGAGCAGCTATCAGACAAGGTTAATGGAGGCCGATCGGGACGAAACTCGCTAGGCATGTTTGACTCGCGGCCCTAGAGGCCTGTGAGAATTTCGAATGACATCAGCCACCAGGAGGTGCCCTCACGTTTTTCATGTGCATAAATAATCGTGTATCACACAATTTTCCATGACATTCATACCACATGGTAGAACTCCTCATTCTGAGCAACTTTGCCTCTAGGACCGCCGCTGTCCATCGAATCGTTCGTTAAATATTGGAGATTATTTCAAAAAACAACTTTGGCGAACTAGTCCTAGATTTTTGGCTCAACCTCGATAACTGTTACAAAGCTTTAAAAACCACATATTTACTATGGTAAATTGCCTGTATTGGCTGTAAATGGTCTTTTCCATATATGATCGAGATGGTTACAGGCATGCTAAATAAAACATAATACCGTTTTATGCATGTGCTTAAAGGCCTTAAAGTGCTTGAACCCCAATAATTGCTGCTCGCAGCTATATTTTCTCATTGAGGTAACACTCTTCGCTCTGGTCTTTTATATTTAAAGTTGAATGTCTCTTCTCTGTTCTTCTCTTTATCAGGAGCGATGCAGTGTCAGCGATTCTCACCATCTCCAGGTTTGCAGTGAGTCGTATGAACTAAATGTTTCTTTTTCAGCTGAATAATGCTGCCAACAGACGCTTTTATTTCACTATATAGAGGCAGTGAACTCTAACATGATTTCACATCTTCCCACTCAATAAATCAGCGTTGAGTTAAGGCCGTGGGCTTCTTTCACACATGCAGGATTCTCCGCCCACCTGCAACCTCCACATCTCATTCACAAGCTGTCTTAACAACCTCTCACAATTCATGAACACTTCTCATTTATTATCTTCAGACATCTTTGATGAAGTGCAAGCTTTTTATATTCGCATGTCATGCAACCATAAACCCAATTCAATCTGAAGTTTGTTAACTAGCACATGATTTCTCTGAGGGTTTAAACATAATATTGAGGATGTATTTGTAATTAGTAAAAGGCTACCTGCTGGGATGCTTTTGTTTAACTCAATGCTTTCCTTATTCTTTTTATGCAAAAAGATTGTCACTGGGATCAGGTTTAGCGGCAGATTTATTTAAGATATGTTCATTTGAAAGGGTTTAAATTGTAAGTAGCCTCATATTTACAAATGCTGCATAAATAACAAGTTTATTATTTGACACTAGTCCTATTGATAAACTGCCAGCTTTATTAATGTAATTCCATATTGATTTTCCATGATCACAAATATGTTTGTAAATATACGTTTCCAAATTGTACGTTTTGACAGACATCCGGCAGGAGTTTGATTTACTAAACAACCTATTTATATTTCACTGAGTTGCATGGATTATTGTAGAGAAAGCGGATTATTGTGATTTCAATCTAAACCTGCAACTGATAATAATCTGTTCCAGAACTGACTGATTTATGTCGCTAGTTCAGAAATGTGTTATCAGACCTTTGAAATGCCACAATAATCTATCTTTAAACTCTTGTATTATATGAGGAACATGTCCATTTCACACACATATGCTGGATTTGTGTGTAGATGATGGTATAATCTCGAATTATTAAATCCTCATATGCTCATTAAACTAATCTTTGGTTTATTCCATTAAATATTCCACTAAAAATAGATGAAATAGTGCTGAAACGATCTGTTGCTGTGGTGAATGAGAGTTTGAACACCCTGCATTATTATTACTAACAAAAATACCATAGTATTACCATGTTTTTGACATGTACTATGGCAATACCATAACCATTGCATTCTGTGAAGTACTTTGTACCATGGAAAAACACATAGTTTTAGGCTTATTTATGAGTATTTTAATGTGGCAATCATTCAATACCATGATATATATCAATCAAAGTATGGAATTACCACTGGTACCATCACTAGACTTTGTTTTAATTACATTTAGTTAAGGTTTTTCACCTATATATATATATATGTAATGTGTATTACCGATATATCAGCCAATAATCGGTATCGGCCGATAAAAGCAAATTTTCATACTATCGTCTGATAATTTAAAAACAGTCAGGGCCAATATATCCTGTCAATCAAAAGAGGGCAGGAAAATGCACTGAATTTGTGATTTGTGTAAAGAAAATGCTAAGAAACCAGTTTGATGTTCAATATCAATATATATATATATATATATATATATATATATATTGTTATATAAATTAATAACAGTCAGAAAGTTAAAATATATTAATTTAATCTTCAGAGTGTAGTTAATGTGTGTTAATATTTGAGTAATGTGTTTGTTTATAACTGATACAGTTACTCTGAAACAAGTTGATGATAAATAAAGTATAGAAAGAATTAAGCGTTATGAATTCGGAGCGTTATGAATCAGTGTCTCGAATCAGCTGTTTGGAGCGCCAAAGTCACGTGATTTCAGCAGTTTGGCAGTTTGACACGCGATCCGAATCATGATTCGACAACAAAAGATTCATAATGCTCCGAAGCTTCATGAAGCAGTGTTGGGACACTGGGACACTGTACAATAAAAAAGGAATGCAATAATTTACAAATCTCATAAACTTATATTTTATTCACAATAGAATATAGATAACATATCAGATGTTGAAAGTGAGACATTTTGAAATGTCATGCCAAATATTGGCTCATTTTGGATTTCATGAGAGCTACACATTCCAAAAAAGTTGGGACAGGTAGCAATAAGAGGCCGGAAAAGTTAAATGTACATATAAGGAACAGCTGGAGGACCAATTTGCAACTTATTAGGTCAATTGGCAACATGATTGGGTATAAAAAGAGCCTCTCAGAGTGGCAGTGTCTCTCAGAAGTCAAGATGGGCAGAGGATCACCAATTCCCCCAAAAATAGTGGAGTAATATCAGAAAGGAGTTTCTCAGAGAAAAATTACAGAGTTTGAAGTTATCATCATCTACAGTGCATAATATCATCCAAAGATTCAGAGAATCTGGAACAATCTCTGTGCGTAAGGGTCAAGGCCGGAAAACCATACTGGATGCCCGTGATCTTCGGGCCCTTAGACGGCACTGCATCACACACAGGAATGCTACTGTAATGAAAATCACAACATGGGCTCAGGAATACTTCCAGAAAACACAATCCACCATTCGCCATTACCGGCTAAAACTCTTATCTAAACATGATCCAGAAGCGCAGCCGTTTTCTCTGGACCATGGCTCATTTAAAATGGACTGTGGCAAAGTGGAAAACTGTTCTGTGGTCAGACGAATCAAAATTTGAAGTTCTTTTTGGAAAACTGGGACGCCATGTCATCCAGACTAAAGAGGACAAGGACAACCCAAGCTGTTATCAGCGCTCAGTTCAGAAGCCTGCATCTCTGATGGTATGGGGTTGCATGAGTGCGTGTGGCATGGGCAGCTTACACATCTGGAAAGGCACCATCAATGCTGAAAGGTACATCCAAGTTCTAGAACAACATATGCTCCCATCCAGACGTCGTCTCTTTCAGGGAAGACCTTGCATTTTCCAACATGACAATGCCAGACCACATACTGCATCAATTACAACATCATGGCTGCGTAGAAGAAGGATCCGGGTACTGAAATGGCCAGCCTGCAGTCCAGATCTTTCACCCATAGAAAACATTTGGCGCATCATAAAGAGGAAGATGCGACAAAGAAGGCCTAAGACAGTTGAGCAACTAGAAGCCTGTATTAGACAAGAATGGGACAACATTCTTATTCCTAAACTTGAGCAACTTGTCTCCTCAGTCCCCAGACGTTTGCAGACTGTTATAAAAAGAAGACGGGATGCCACACAGTGGTAAACATGGCCTTGTCCCAACTTTTTTGAGATGTGTGTTGATGCCGTGAAATTTAAAATCAACTTATTTTTCCCTTAAAATGATACATTTTCTCAGTTTAAACATTTGATATGTCATCTATGTTGCATTCTGAATAAAATATTGAAATTTGAAACTTCCACATCATTGCATTCTGTTTTTATTCACAATTTGTACAGTGTCCCAACTTTTTTTGGAATCGGGTTTGTGTATATATATATATATATATATATATATATATATATATATATATAATACACATGCCAATGTATTAAATGTTGAACATATAGGTTAACATATCTATATCCAATAATGTTAGTAACTAGGCTGTATGTTATTCCATGAGATTACCATGCTAAATGTGTAAAATAAAATGCTATTTTATTCCTTATTTTTATCGAACCGAATTGAAGACGCTATTTCGTGAATTTCAGCATTAATTGATTAATTTAATTGCCTCAGTTCAACGACGGATGCGCACAGATGCTGTTGTCGCAGCGCACGCGCGCCCGCGCGCTCTGTCATTCTTCAGTTCGACCGTTGCGCGTCACCTGAGCAGATATCAGACCATCGCCTCGGATCTCTCTCTTGTGTTTATTCGTGAGAAACGGATCATGATGAGAGGTTTATCTGTTGTTCAGCTGCTGCTCGTGACACTGAGCGCGTCTCTGATGAGCGCGAGGGAAGCGCGAGAGATCGGCGGCGGTAATTTCATGGAGGATGAGCAGCAGTGGCTCTCCACCGTCCACCAGTACAGCCGCACGGTCAAGCACTGGAACCGCTTCAGAGACGTGAGTTTCTCCGCCGTCTGTCTGCTTTAAATCAGTGCATTATTTTGGGTGTTTATCTACTTGCAAATTCAACTGATGAAATTATCTGATGAACTGCAGCATTGTAAGGGTAGCCTATATTTTTAAAGTATCGACAAACACCTTTTAAAGTCTTGACTGCAAAAATGCAGTTTAACGTTTCCAACGTTGCTGCCATTAATAACAATTTTGTTCATATATACCTCATATAGTGGGGCATGTTGTCACAGTGGAACCAATTGGCATTGATTTGAGATTTTTGTTGTTGTTGTATGGAACAAAAAACAAAACATTTGTATTTATGATGCATTTATGAGGCTAAAACTGATAAAACAGTTATAAAAATAGAAAGAAGTTATCAATTCATCATGTTAAATTTTATGATGTTTGAAGCCAACACACAGTGCTAGATTAAAACTGATGTAGATGCAGACTTTGTGACAACTAGCCCCGGTCTCTGCTATTGCAATGCAAGCTTCAGTATGAAAGTGATTTTGATATTTTTTTAATGTATTTATTTACAAATAACATCTAGTCTTACATCTTAGTGTTGCATGATTTATTTTATTGGGATGCAGGATGTATCGATTTGAAACCGTAATTGTCATCGGCCCACATACTTTTAATGATTTAAATTTAATATTATTTTAATTCATTTTGATTTACTGATATCTGTCGATAATGAATATTTATACTTAAAGGATTAGTCCAATTTTAAATAAAATTTTCCTGATAATTTACTCACCCCCATGTCATCCAAGATGTTCATGTCTTTCTTTCTTCAGTCGGAAAGAAATTAAGGTTTTTGATGAAAACATTCCAGGATTATTCTCCTTATAGTGGACTTCAATGGGCACCAAACGGTTGAAGGTCAAAATGACAGTTTCAGTGCAGCTTCAAAGAGCTTTAAATGATACCAGACGAGGAATAAGAGTCTTATCTAGAGAAACCATCGGTCATTTTTGAAAAAAATACAACTGTATATACTTTATAAACACAAATTATCGCCTTGCACGTGCTTCAGCTTTCCGTATTCTTCAAAAAGCTTACACTGTATGTCCTACGCCTTCCCTATTCGACTTAAGGAAAAAAACTAAACTTTCGACTGAAGAAAGAAAGACATGAACATCTTGGATGACATGGAGGTGAGTAAATTATTAGGAAATTTTATTTAAAAGCGGACTAATCCTTTAATATATTTATTTAGTTGTGGACTTTTAATTTATTTTTTAGATTACTTTTGCTTCATCTAGCTTATACTACCTTCGCATACTATCGGAATTACGAGTTTACTAGTTAAAAATTGGACGTGAACGCCCCCTCAAGTTCCCGAGTTTGGTGGGCCATAAACTTTCAACATGGCGGAGGGAAGAACGATTGCTGCTGTGACTAATATTCTTTGTTAGTTTTTCCACAACAGCCTAATTTACATATATGCATATTGCATATTTACATATATGAATAACCATTTGAAGCATATTGTATGTTTTATACACAGCAAAAATACCCTGTATTTTTACCGAAATTACAGAAACGTATGCAAACTGACTATCTACATTGCGCTGTGAATGTTTATATTGTTGTCAATGAATGGGACGCTAAATATCAAATTAATTAGATTTAATATGATTTTCCCAATAAATAAGCAAGAATATACCTGGTGTCCTGCATGATTCCTGTTATTTCTGGCAACAAAGCACTTGAATGTGACGAGCTCGTAATCATGAAGTGGGAAATAGGAAATTTATAGTTTAATAGTTTAAAGTCAGCATGAGATGGAAGTTGCGCTTATCTTTCCTTCCTTATTGTGACATATATCCGAGTAAAACACTTCTCAAACAAGAACAAATGTAGGGCGGGGCTTGATTTTGTCTGTGGGGAATTGATTGTATGGTTGTGGTTTGCTATTGGTGGATGTCATGTGAGTGACAGGTTGCCCCGCCCTCGTCTTCAGAGAAGAGAAGAGATGCTGCAAGAGGGAGGAGAAGACGAGGAATATGAATTTAAAGCAAAAATGTGCAGTGATAAATCATTTAGAATAAATACTTTTAGAATAAAAATCTTTTCCATGAAAATAGTGAAGAACCTTAAACCTTCTGGGTAACTTCAACATCGCTGTGAAAACTCAATTTTTTAAAGAATGTTGTGAAACATCATTATTTCAGGTGTGTTTTAGGGTAAGCACGTGCTTTATGTTCATCTTTATTATGATGATTGTAGTCTACACAGATTTTATTTTTTTGGCAAAGCTTCGAGAAAACATTCCCTACGCTTTTTCCACTCATAATCTCACCTCATCTCCATTACGCTGTTAGGAAGAGAGAGTGGGAAACGGAGGAAACGAGTGAGAGGTAGTGAGAAATGACAGCTGAAGTCTCGTCTGCTCCCCGAGGCCCTCCTGTCTGGATGAGTTAGCGCTACAAAGATAGACATTGTGTGTTTTGTGTTTATTCCCAAAAGACACCTTGGGAAATGTCATTCAGTGCAGGACCGGCTCCGGTGACAGGCGAGGGCCGGAGATTGTGTCTGTGTTATGCCGGTGGTCTTAGGTATCCCTGCGATGTGATTGGTTAGTTGGAGGGTTGTTTTGACAAACTACAGGTTTTGTTGTGTTGTGCTGCTCCACGTTCATCTTAAATCAACTCATCGTTCTGTGGAAGCTTGTTTCTGCCTCAGAATAAAAAAAATATAAAAGGTAATTGGGACTTTTTATCTCACAGTTCTTCTGACTTTTTTCTCTCAATTAAGACACACTTAAAAATAAATGTTCTTTATTGCATCTTTGGTTTAATGAAGAAACTTCAACATTCATGCAATCTTTCCATTCCACAAAAGGTTCTTTAAAATGGTTCTTTGAAGAACTGATCACTGAAAGGTTCTTTGGGGAACCAGAAATGGTTCTTCTATGGAATCACTGCTAAAAAAAAAAACCCTGTTTTGGAACCTTTATTTTTAAGAGTGTAACTCATATTATTACAGTTTAATTATTGAGCTGTTTTTTTTCCTTGCATATTTGTAGCAAACTCTGAAAGTGAATGGCCACAAAAACATGATGAGACATTGTTTTTGCATATTTTCTTTTTATAGGTATGTAAGAAATATTCCACATATGTGAACAACATCAGGCATTCTACACTCTAAAAACACTGGGTTAAAAACTACCCAAACGCCGGGTTGTTTTGTCTGATCCAGGAGCTGGGTAACGCAAAAATTACCCTTACGCTGGGTTGTTACATCTGACCCAGGAGCTGGGTAACGCAAAAACTACCCAAACACTGGGTTGTTACATCTGACCCAGGATCTGAGTAACGCAAAAACTACCCAAACACTGGGTTGTTACGTCTGACCCAGGATCTGAGTAACGCAAAAACTACCCAAACACTGGGTTGTTACGTCTGACCCAGGATCTGAGTAACGCAAAAACTACCCAAACGCTGGGTTGTTACGTCTGACCCAGGATCTGAGTAACGCAAAAACTACCCAAACGCTGGGTTATTATGTCTGATCCAGGATCTGGGTAACACAAAAACTACCCAAACACTGGGCTGTTACATCTGACCCAGGATCTGAGTAACGCAAAAACTACCCAAACACTGGGTTGTTACATCTGACCCAGGATCTGAGTAACACAAAAACTACACAAACACTGGGTTGTTACATCTGACCCAGGATCTGAGTAACGCAAAAACTACCCAAACACTGGGTTGTTACATCTGACCCAGGATCTGAGTAACACAAAAACTACACAAACACTGGGTTGTTACGTCTGACCCAGGATCTGAGTAACGCAAAAACTACCCAAACGCTGGGTTGTTACATCTGACCCAGGATCTGAGTAACGCAAAAACTACCCAAACACTGGGTTGTTACGTCTGACCCAGGATCTGAGTAACGCAAAAACTACCCAAACGCTGGGTTGTTACGTCTGACCCAGGATCTGAGTAACGCAAAAACTACCCAAACGCTGGGTTGTTACGTCTGACCCAGGATCTGAGTAACGCAAAAACTACCCAAACGCTGGGTTGTTACGTCTGACCCAGGATCTGAGTAACGCAAAAACTACCCAAACGCTGGGTTGTTACGTCTGACCCAGGATCTGTGTAAGGCAAAAACTACCCAAACGCTGGGTTGTTACGTCTGACCCAGGATCTGAGTAACGCAAAAACTACCCAAACGCTGGGTTATTATGTCTGATCCAGGATCTGGGTAACACAAAAACTACCCAAACACTGGGCTGTTACATCTGACCCAGGATCTGAGTAACGCAAAAACTACCCAAACACTGGGTTGTTACATCTGACCCAGGATCTGAGTAACACAAAAACTACACAAACACTGGGTTGTTACATCTGACCCAGGATCTGAGTAACGCAAAAACTACCCAAACACTGGGTTGTTACATCTGACCCAGGATCTGAGTAACACAAAAACTACACAAACACTGGGTTGTTACATCTGACCCAGGATCTGAGTAACGCAAAAACTACCCAAACACTGGGTTGTTACGTCTGACCCAGGATCTGAGTAATGCAAAAACTACCCAAACGCTGGGTTGTTACGTCTGACCCAGGATCTGAGTAACGCAAAAACTACCCAAACGCTGGGTTGTTACGTCTGACCCAGGAGCTGGGTAACGCAAAAACTACCCAAACGCTGGGTTGTTACGTCTGACCCAGGATCTGAGTAACGCAAAAACTACCCAAACGCTGGGTTGTTACGTCTGACCCAGGAGCTGGGTAACGCAAAAACTACCCAAACACTGGGTTGTTACGTCTGAACCAGGAGCTGTGTAACACAAAAACTACCCAAACACTGGGTTGTTACGTCTGACCCAGGATCTGAGTAACGCAAAAACTACCCAAACGCTGGGTTGTTACGTCTGACCCAGGATCTGAGTAACGCAAAAACTACCCAAACGCTGGGTTGTTACATCTGACCCAGGATCTGAGTAACACAAAAACTACCCAAACACTGGGCTGTTACATCTGACCCAGGATCTGAGTAACGCAAAAACTACCCAAACGCTGGGTTGTTACGTCTGACCCAGGATCTGAGTAACGCAAAAACTACCCAAACGCTGGGTTATTATGTCTGATCCAGGATCTGGGTAACACAAAAACTACCCAAACACTGGGCTGTTACATCTGACCCAGGATCTGAGTAACACAAAAACTACCCAAACACTGGGTTATTATGTCTGACCCAGGATCTGGGTAATGCAAAACTACCCAAACACTGGGTTGTTACGTCTGATCCAGGATCTGAGTAACACAGAAACTACCCAAACACTGGAAAAATAACCCCAAAAAATGACCCAAGTGGCTCAACCCATCAAGATGTTTTAGAGTGTAGATAATCTTCTGATGTATTCAGGTTTTCCATTGAGGTCAAATTGTTTGAAGTCATTTGATCAGTGTCACGGTCAGATTGCTTACAATTTGATTTAGCCATGTAATATTGCAGTTTATCAGTTAACTTGTGAGTAAAAAGTGACAAAGGTACAAGACAGTTCATTTATTTTGCTTCCTAAAATACTATCTATTACGCTGAGCTGAACGCACATGGATATGGTGATGCATGATGAATATCGTGTGAATAAATCCTGCGTCTTTCAAACTTCAGAAGTTTCACGCTGGTCAGAGGTGAAATCTGGAGTGTTATAATGTAAATGATGAGCTGATGCATTGTGCCATATGCCAGACTAGAGATATTTTCTCACACTAATAATGTGTGTATGTGATTAATGCTTATGTGTGACATGTTTATTCACACTCCTAACACTGTAAACACAGTCTATGAGCCTCATGCTACACTTCTTTACAGTAGCAGACTTGTGTTTCTTTTCGTCTCCTTGTGTTTGTTAGTACAGGCTGCATGACAAAATACATTTCCAAAAAGTCAAATTGTGAGTATTTTGTGCTTGCTGCATTTTAAATGTGGACTATATCAAACTATGCTAGAAATACAAGAGTATTTTGAAATCTGTCAGGTGATTCACTGAGGAAAGTCGACTCTGTAAGCAGCTGACTGATGCTCCTGTCAGGCTAGCACCTGTTTTTGCATAATGTGATGCAAATCCCAAACTTTAGAACAGATTCGAGCACAATTAGCTGAAGCTGCTGAAGGGAAGTGTCACTCAAACGTAACGGCGCGGACTGAGTAATATCTGTGCACCGAAGCAGTGATTGATTAATAGCTCTGCAGCGCGGCATCATTGTTATTAATAACAGCACTATCCCCGAGACAATCGTTAGGAAAGCAGCGTCTCATCTCCATCAGTTATGAAGAATCTGTTATGTTGCAGTCATGTTTCAGACAGATTTCTTTACTCTGATAATGCAGCGTCTTGCACAGATGGTTGTTTCACAGAAAAATATGGGGAATATGCTGAGAATGATTTGTTGTAACTGCTGTGAATAAGTCGGATTAAAGGGAGTTTGTTGCCTGTAATTGTTTAATTCATGGTGTAAATACTAGAGAAGTGAAGTGTAGATTTTTCTGCATTTTTGGATGAGAAGAATTTATGAAACTAGTCAAGTGAATTCACAGTTAGTCTGCTCTGAACTAGGCAGTAAAATTAAATGTTAAAAAAGGTTTGTTTGCTTTTGCAGCAATAAATTTTTGGTTCTCAAAAGTGTGAGCTTAAATAGTGAGCTTCATAGTCGACCTGACGTTTGCTACACATTTTAGTTTTGTAATTTGGTTTATTTCTGAGTGAAAAGGAAAAATTTATTTAAGGGGAATTGATTGGATGAAGATAAACTAAGGTTGTGCATCATTCAGAATTAAATTAAGATGAATCGCTTTGTTGTTTTCCTCATTTGTGGGAAGTAGCTTTTGATAAAAGTGTCTGCTAAATGAATAAATATAAAAGGAGAATTCATTTTAAATTCCGCAAAATTGTAATTCAAATTCGAATGTAGGGAAGGAGAATTAAATTAATTAATTTTTTCAAGATAATCTTTGAATGTTGGCTTGTTTAAAAGTTAGAAAAAACAAAAACAAAACAAGTTTTAAAAGCCTTGAATGTTTATATATCTGAAATGTATGGAAACTTGTTTCCGCCACTTAATAAAAAAATTAAAAAGGTAATTGTGACTTTTTACCTCACAATTCTGACTTTTTTTCTCAGAATTGTGAGATATAAAATCAGAATTGCAAGTTAAGTCAGAATTGCGAGTTATAAAGTCAGAATTGCGAGTTATAAAGTCAGAATTGCGAGTATAAAGTCAGAATTGCGAGATATAAAGTCAGAATTGCGAGATATAAAGTCAGAATTGCGAGATATAAAGTCAGAACTGAGATATAAAGTCAGAATTGCGAGATATAAAGTCAGAATTGCGAGTTATAAAGTCAGAATTGCGAGATATAAAGTCAGAATTGCGAGTTATAAAGTCAGAACTGCGAGATATAAAGTCAGAACTGAGATATAAAGTCAGAATTGCGAGATATAAAGTCAGAATTGCGAGTTATAAAGTCAGAATTGCGAGATATAAAGTCAGAATTGCGAGTTATAAAGTCAGAATTGCGAGATATAAAGTCAGAATTGCGTGTTATAAAGTCAGAATTGCGAGATATAAAGTCAGAATTGCGAGTTATAAAGTCAGAATTGCATGATATAAAGTCAGAATTGCGAGTATAAAGTCAGAATTGCGAGATATAAAGTCAGAATTGCGAGATATAAAGTCAGAATTGCGAGATATAAAGTCAGAACTGAGATATAAAGTCAGAACTGAGATATAAAGTCAGAATTGCGAGATATAAAGTCAGAATTGCGAGTTATAAAGTCAGAATTGCGAGATATAAAGTCAGAATTGCGAGTTATAAAGTCAGAATTGCGAGATATAAAGTCAGAATTGCGAGTTATAAAGTCAGAATTGCAAGATATAAAGTCAGAATTGCGAGTTATAAAGTCAGAATTGCGAGATATAAAGTCAGAATTGTGAGTTATAAAGTCAGAATTGCGAGATATAAAGTCAGAATTGCGAGTTATAAAGTCAGAATTGCATGATATAAAGTCAGAATTGCGAGTATAAAGTCAGAATTGCGAGATATAAAGTCAGAATTGCGAGATATAAAGTCAGAATTGCGAGTATAAAGTCAGAACTGAGATATAAAGTCAGAACTGAGATATAAAGTCAGAATTGCGAGATATAAAGTCAGAATTGCGAGTTATAAAGTCAGAATTGCGAGATATAAAGTCAGAATTGCGAGTTATAAAGTCAGAATTGCATGATATAAAGTCAGAATTGCGAGTATAAAGTCAGAATTGCGAGATATAAAGTCAGAATTGCGAGATATAAAGTCAGAATTGCGAGATATAAAGTCAGAACTGAGATATAAAGTCAGAATTGCGAGTTAAGTCAGAATTGCGAGTTATAAAGTCAGAACTGCGAGATATAAAGTCAGAATTGCGAGTTAAGTCAGAATTGCGAGTTATAAAGTCAGAATTGTGAGTTATAAAGTCAGAATTGTGAGTTATAAAGTCAGAATTGTGAGATATAAAGTCAGAACTGCGAGATATAAAGTCAGAACTGCGAGATATAAAGTCAGAACTGAGATATAAAGTCAGAACTGCGAGATATAAAGTCAGAATTGCGAGTTAAGTCAGAATTGTGAGTTAAGTCAGAATTGCGAGTTATAAAGTCAGAATTGTGAGTTATAAAGTCAGAATTGTGAGTTATAAAGTCAGAATTGTGAGATATAAAGTCAGAACTGCGAGATATAAAGTCAGAACTGCGAGATATAAAGTCAGAACTGAGATATAAAGTCAGAACTGCGAGATATAAAGTCAGAATTGTGAGATATGAAGTCAGAACTGCGAGATATAAAGTCAGAACTGCGAGATATAAGGTCAGAATTGCGAGTTAAGTCAGAATTGCGAGTTATAAAGTCAGAATTGTGAGATATAAGGTCAGAATTGCGAGTTAAGTCAGAATTGCGAGTTATAAAGTCAGAATTGTGAGATATAAAGTCAGAATTGCAAGTTATAGGGCCCTATTTTAACGATCTAAACGCAAAGTGTAAAGCGCACGGCGCAGGTGCACTCAGGGCGTGTTCAAATCCACTTTTGCTATTTTAACGACGGAAAAACGGTCCGTGCGCCGGGGCGCATTTTTGAAATGGGTTGTCCCTATTCTCTTAATGAGTAATGGGCATAACGTTCAATAAACCAATCAGAGTGTCATCTCCCATTCCCTTTAAGAGCGAGATGCGCTCGCGCCATGGCGGATTGCTATTTACATGCCGGAATTTGTTGGAGGAAAAGCTGAACGCTTTTCAAGTGAAAAAACCGATCTGCTCGTGCGCGAAGTTAAAGCGGGCTTGCAAATGCAGGCTTTCAAATAGCTCCGCGCGATGAGTCAGTTAATATATATGTGTGTGTGTTGGCACGATTGTTCAATTAATTAGCCAATTTCGTTCATCATAAGTAGTAATAGGCTGAATTGAAAATAGGTAGCCTAATTCTAATACACGCAATGACTATTCATCATTACATTTTTATATTTATGTAGCCTACACAATAATATTCTTTTACACTGTAATCCTTTTGTTTTTAATATTTGGCATGTTTGTGTGATGCGCATCCCTGTGTGTAATAAGCAAAGTCAACGCGCACTGTGGACGCGCCCAGAGGCACAGTTTCTACCAACGCGCTCTAACAAAAAATATTGCGCCATTGACTTTAGACTTTAGACCAGGTTTGAGTTGGTCTATGGCGCAGTCTATTTTCAGCTCCTTAAAATAGCAATGCGCCGGCAATGCGCCTGAACACACCTCTTTTTTAGACCAGCACGCCCATGGGCACACTAACTGGCGCAAATTCATTTACTAATTTAAGGACGTGGCGCTGAACGGGAAAACGCGAACGGCGCCGGACGCAAACTAACAAACACACTTGCGCTGCGCCTTGCGTCGCATTGCGCCGGGTGTATTATAGGGCCCATAAAGTCAGAATTGCGAGATATAAAGTCAGAACTGTGAGGTATAAAGTCAGAATTGCGAGTTAAGTCAGAATTGCGAGGTATAAAGTCAGAATTGCGAGTTAAGTCAGAATTGCGAGTTATAAAGTCAGAATTGCGAGATAGAAGGTTAGAATTGCGAGTTAAGTCAGAATTGTGTAATATAAAGTCAGAATTGCGTGATATAAAGTCAGAATTGCGAGTTAAGTCAGAATTGCGAGATATAAAGTCAGAATTGCGTGATATAAAGTCAGAATTGCGAGATATAAAGTCAGAATTGCGTGATATAAAGTCAGAATTGCGTGATATAAAGTCAGAATTGCGTGATATAAAGTCAGAATTGCGAGTTAAGTCAGAATTGCGAGATATAAAGTCAGAATTGCGTGATATAAAGTCAGAATTGAGTTATATAAAGTCAGAATTGCGTGATATAAAGTCAGAATTGCGAGATATAAAGTCAGAACTGCGAGGTATAAGGTCAGAATTGCGAGTTAAGTCAGAATTGCGAGTTATAAAGTCAGAATTGCGAGATATAAAGCCAGAATTGCAAGTTATAAAGTCAGAATTGCGAGATATAAAGCCAGAATTGCGAGTTATAAAGTCAGAATTGCGTGATATAAAGTCAGAATTGTGAGTTATAAAGTCAGAATTGTGAGATATAAAGCCAGAATTGCGAGTTATAAAGTCAGAATTGCGAGATATAAAGCCAGAATTGCGAGTTATAAAGTCAGAATTGCGAGATATAAAGCCAGAATTGCGAGTTATAAAGTCAGAATTGCGAGATATAAAGCCAGAATTGCGAGTTATAAAGTCAGAATTGCGAGATATAAAGCCAGAATTGCGAGTTATAAAGTCAGAATTGCGTGATATAAAGTCAGAATTGCGAGTTATAAAGTCAGAATTGCGTAATATAAAGTCAGAATTGCGTGATATAAAGTCAGAATCGCGAGTTATAAAGTCAGAATCGCGAGATATAAAGTCAGAATTGCGTGATATAAAGTCAGAATTGCGAGTTAAGTCAGAATTGCGAGATATAAAGTCAGAATTGCGTGATATAAAGTCAGAATTGAGAGATATAAAGCCTGAATTGCGAGTTATAAAGTCAGAATTGCGAGATATAAAGCCAGAATTACGAGTTATAAAGTCAGAATTGCGAGATATAAAGCCAGAATTGCGAGTTATAAAGTCAGAATTGCAAGATATAAAGCCAGAATTGCGAGTTATAAAGTCAGAATTGCGTGATATAAAGTCAGAATTGCGAGTTATAAAGTCAGAATTGTGTAATATAAAGTCAGAATTGCGTGATATAAAGTCAGAATTGCGAGTTATAAAGTCAGAATTGCGTGATATAAAGTCAGAATTGCGTGATATAAAGTCAGAATTGCGAGTTAAGTCAGAATTGCGAGATATAAAGTCAGAATTGCGTGATATAAAGTCAGAATTGCGTGATATAAAGTCAGAATTGCGTGATATAAGGTCAGAATTGCGAGTTAAGTCAGAATTGCGAGATATAAAGTCAGAATTGCGTGATATAAAGTCAAAATTGCGAGTTAAGTCAGAATTGCGAGTTAAGTCATAATTGCAAGTTATAAAGTCAGAATTGCGAGATATAAAGTCAGAACTGCGAGGTATAAAGTCAGAATTGCGAGTTAAGTCAGAATTGCGAGTTAAGTCAGAATTGCAAGTTATAAAGTCAGAATTGCGAGATATAAGGTCAGAATTGCGAGTTAAGTCAGAATTGCAAGTTATAAAGACAGAATTGCGAAATATAAGGTTAGAATTGTGAGTTATAAAGTCAGAACTGAGATATAAAGTCAGAACTGCGAGATATAAAGTCAGAATTACGAGTTTCAGTCAGAATTGCGAGTTAAGTCAGAATTGCGAGTTATAAAGTCAGAATTGTGAGATATAAAGTCAGAATTGCAAGTTATAAAGTCAGAATTGTGAGATATAAAGTCAGAATTGCAAGTTATAAAGTCAGAATTGCGAGTTATAAAGTCAGAATTGAGCATTTATATTATATAGTCAGAACTGAGATTATGGGCCCTATAATACACCCGGCGCAATGCGACGCAAGGCGCAGCGCAAGTGTGTTTGCTAGTTTGCGTCCGGCGCCGTTCGCGTTTTCCCATTCAGCGCCACGTCCTTAAATTAGTAAATGCATTTGCGCCAGTTAGTGCGTGCTGGTCTAAAAAAGAGGTGTGTTCAGGCGCATTGCCGGCGCATTGCTATTTTAAGGAGCTGAAAATAGACTGCGCCATAGACCAACTCAAACCTGGTCTAAAGTCTAAAGTCAATGGCGCAATATTTTTTTGTTAGAGTGCATTGGTCGAACGATTGATTACAGTGTAAAAGAATATTATTTTGTAGGCTACATAAATACTTTGTTTAACTTCTAACTAAACGTTTAACTTCGCGCACGAGCAGATTGGCGTTCAGCTTTTCCGCCAACAAATTCCGCCATGTAAATAGCAATCCGCCATGGCGCGAGCGCATCTCGCTCTTAAAGGGAATGGGAGATGACACTCTGATTGGTTTATTGAATGTTACACCCATTACTCATTAAGAGAATAGGGACAACCCATTTCAAAAATGCACCCGGCGCACGGACCGTTTTTCCGTTGTTAAAATAGCAAAAGTGGATTTGGACACGCCCTGAGTGCACCTGCGCCGTGTGCTTTACACTTTGCGTTTAGATCGTTAAAATAGGGCCCATAAAGTCAGAATTGCGAGTTAAGTCAGAATTGTGAGATATAAAGTCAGAATTGTGAGTTATGAAGTCAGAACTGCGAGATTTAAAGTCAGAATTGCGAGTTAAGTCAGAATTGCGAGACATAAAGTCAGATTTGCGAGTTATAAAGTCAGAATTGTGAGATATAAAGTCAGAATTGCGAGTTAAGTCAAAATTGCGAGACATAAAGTCAGAATTGCGAGTTATAAAGTCAGAATTGCAAGATATAAAGTCAGAATTGCGAGTTAAGTCATAATTGCGAGTTATAAAGTCAGAATTGCGAGATATAAAGTCAGAATTGCGAGTTATAAAGTCAGAATTGCAAGTTATAAAGTCAGAACTGCGAGATATAAAGCAATTCTGAATTTTTTTTCTCACAATTGCGAATTTTTTTCATGCAGTTCTGAGATAAAAGTCAGAATTGTAAGATAAATAGTCACAATTACCTTTTTTATTTTTATTTCGTGGCGGAAACAAGATTTCATAGAAATGCCATCTGTTTTTTTTTTTGTGGCCAAATCAATTTAAATTCTTATGTATTGAAAGGGAGCCGGTAGCTTTTATTGTTGTTTTTGTTGTTTTGGCAGATAAACACAGATAGACACATAAGCCCAATAGTGTGTGTGTTGAAGTGTGTGCTTTTGGTTTTTGCGTGCGTTAATGAGAAACTAGTTAGTTAAAGCCTGATTGTCTTTTTGTGTCTGCTGAATCATTCATGATGACATGACTTCATTTTGGGAGTTTTTGGATTTAAGTGTAAACAGGATGAGATCACTTTCCTCTTTGTACCTCGATTATGTTGTGTTCTTCTGTTTACAGGTAAACACTTTATTGCAATATATATGGTAAACGGTTCAGGAAGTGGGTGTGGCATGAGCGCCACTGCAAATTATACAAATGTATTGAGTTTCTGCATGTAAAACTTCTTGTCCTTCTAAAAGCTTTACTGGTTACTGGGGCTTATTTTACATTCAGGACACATTGTACATAAAAGAACAGAAATCTTGTTGCTGTCAGAGACAGTGGATGGTCTTGTCTTATTTTTTAGTTGTTATAGCAACCATAGGAATGTTGCAGGAGTGTTTTAATGGAAACACTTTACAATAGAGACCCAATGCATGCATTAATGAGCAATACGTTTGTTACAGAATCGTTGTTAATGTTGGCTCAAGTTCTAAAAGTAAAATTAACAGATACAAATTTTGGTTTTAATAATGCATTGTATGGAACACCACCTAAATAAAGTATAACATGGTAATGAATGTTTACCATACTTAAAAACTATGGTATTTACATGGTATTGAGGGGAAGTACTGTACTATTTTAGGTAGTGTAACTAAGAAAGAAACAACAAAAAGAGTGTGCTTATACATGTGAGGTAATTTACGAGCAGTCATGCTCTTTTTATTCTGTTATTTAGTGTCAGACTGACTGAATTTTATTTATTTAGAGCTAGACTCGAGTTCTCGTTAGGCCAGTTTGTTCAGTCCGTTAATGTGGATGTGAACCCATAAACTTGCTTCACTGCCACCATGATGGTGCTTAATTCTTAATGATGCATCTGCTCTCAGCACCTGGCCTTTAAATTTTCATCATCAGAAACCTTTCACCCCGTCTGCAGCTCTCGGTATCGCTGTATAAAACTAGCACACATACTGAAGGGGACACTGAGGAGTCTTGTTTGTCCTTCTGCATATGCTTGCAGTCAGACAGCAGGGGATTGTGGGTAATTGCTCTTGCCCAGGGCGATGTGACCAATGCGTCTGCCCTCCACTGCCCACACTAGTTTTGCTGCACTGGTGCAGGTTAGAGAGTGTTTTAAAAGTGATGCATCCTGTTTGCAAAAGAGGGTATAGATGATACACATTGAAGTGCCCCCTTTTTTAAAAAAGGCTCCTAGTTTTGTTTTGGAGTCTCCTACAATAGTTCTACATGCATCCAAGGTCAAAAACACTCATTTTCTCATATGTTGCAGCATCAGCTCTTTTCTGAAACCGTTCGATCAAAGATTTGGTCTCTAAACCCCGCCTTTCTGAGAGCTGCTCTGCTCTGATTGGTCAGATGGCTCAGTCTGTTGTGATTGGTCGGAAACTAAACACTCATTAGCATATCTGAATCTCAGCTCTTGATACGAACCATAACGATGGCGTCGGTTTTACCGTATCAATCTCATCAAAGTGGATTTGCTTTGGCAGCAGAAAACAGCATCTTCTCGACATGAACAACATGAACCAAACTCTTCCAGTCTCACATACAACTACAGTGATTGAGGGTGAAAGAGATGCTGTTCAGCCAATGAAATGCATAGGCTGGCATTATGCAAATTAGTTACAAACCTACATAGTTTCAAGCAGAAAGTGAGACTGGAATTACTGACGATTATTTCAGTGATTATAAAATGAGCGCTTTTTAATTGCTTTCAGTGTAATTTAGCCACAATTTGAAGAAAAGTTTTTGTTTTTCATGAGACTTTGTGACTTTCCCCATATATTAGGGAGTGCAAATGGCTAATGAGCCAATAATTGCTGCTCTGCCACCATCTACTGGTTATACTGGTAATTTCATGTCTTTTTAAATAAAAGTTTGTTTGCCACAAAGTGTTCCTTCATCTTTAAACTTTTAGTTTTACAAATCATCATCACCACATTAAAAATAACATTCAAATTGGATCATATTTAGAGACTTGAAGTGCTGAAAAAAAATTTCACCTAGTTAAATAATGCAAGACATGACTTGATTTTGGTTGGAAATTGGTTGAATGATGAAAAGTGTTTCTTTATGACAATTGGTTGGAAAGTAAGATGAATTTGTGACTTAAACAGAAAAGAAAAAATCTTTCACAGGTTTTACATTTTGATAAAAGATTATGAAGGCGATATTTTTTATTATTGGTATTATTTAAAATAACTTGCACTGATGGGATTATTCACAATAACTCCAGGAACATAAGTTTAGAAAATGAATAGGACAAATTTTAATTTCATGGTGACTTTAACAACCTAATTCATGTTTTTTTTAATGGTTTTTTTTTCTTTCAGTTTTGCTTCTTTCTCAATACAAAGCCAGCTATATTTTTCAGTCCAGCTTTACGTACATATGCAGTTTCCGTTGATGCAATGAAAATATAAGCGATTGATGTGTTGATGTTGTTAAGGTCTATGCCTGTTGAGTTTTATCATGTTTGTGCGTAGAGAAGGGATATTGTTGAAATGCATCATTTAGTAAACAATGGATAGTAAACAAACACACAATGATTCACATCAGTTTGATTCAATGCATATGCAAGAAACAGCTTTGCTTTTGAGCGGCCAGATTTATATGTGTTTGTGTGAGAGAGCTTGTTAATATTTCTTGAGACAGACGGTAATGGTTTTGCCGATATCAGGCTCAGCTGTTACAGAAGCAGAAACGTATGGAAATATAATGCAAAAGCAATCTGGAAATATATGCAGAAGCAAACATGAATGTTTGGCCAGTGTGTTCCTGTTGAGCATGCTTAACATGCATGCTTGTTTTACTGTCAAGTATTTCAAGGGTCATCTTTCCATTAAACAGTTGTGTTGTTATTCAGGTGCATGATTTGTTTTTGTTTCACTTCATTTTGATGATTTTTTCTGAAAAACAATATCTGAAGCCACCTTCTTCTACAGTAAATTAATTTTGATTTAAGAATGTGTAAATATTTGTACTGGAAAACATTCTATATAGAACTCTAGGGTTCTTGACTTAATTTTAAATAACACTTTATGGCAAAAAGGTTCTGTATAAGGAAAAATACAATATTTTTATGTTCAACAGGGTTTCTTAAATATTTTCTAGTGATAAAGTATGTTTATGAGCTGTTCAATTCATAAAATTGAATGAAAATTAAAAATGAGTTGAAACTAAAACTAAGCCCAGAAAATGAGCACATGATGGGAAGGTTCCAAGATGGTTATTTCACAATCAAAAGTGACCGAAGCCTTGAAATGTAACTTTTTTGTTTTTCAGGAAAACCAACGTAATATATTTTTGTTCAATAATATTTTTTGATTATTATTTAAAATTTTGAGGGTATTTTATGAAACTATGCAATATTTATACAATTTTTATTAGCTGTTTTTCCCCATTGAAAATAATACACATTTTTTTTAAATATATTTTTAAATTAGGCCTATTTTTCAATTAAAGCAGTATTCCATGTTAAAATAGAGACAATGCATTTAAAGTCCAATTTTTTTGAAGGTAGATTAGTGCCATCTGGTGGGAGTAAAAAAAGAAAACATCTGTAATACCATGGTGTAACCACTAGATGTCTGTATAGTTCTATATAAAGTGGCTTTTAAATTCTCTAATGGTTTTTAGACATAAATACTTATTTTTATTAAGTTGTGGATTTGGATTTAGACTACTTTTTGTCAAGGTTCAGATTTTTTTTTTTTTTGTTGTTTGAAATGTTGATTTGAAGTGTCAGTTTTTGCATTAATTTTACTGCAGTCAAACCTGAACACAGAGGAGGACATTTTGTTACACATAACATCAAAATTCAATAAAAATATAACTAAAATGAACAAGTATGTTTTATCACAGCCTAATAAATTTGGGTCTGATCTGATTTCAACCTTTTATTTGAGTCTTTTGGCTCAATTTTACCATATTGTTACAGCCAACCAAGTTCATTTGTGTGTATAATAGTGTTTGTGAATCATGTCCATGATATTTTTGTGTGTTCACATAGCTTATGCGACAAAAGTCACCAAGTGTCATCCCATTCCAATGAAGCAAAAAAAAATTGGACCGAGCTGCTGTTCTTTTGACGGTGAAAGTCTTTGTTGTTGGTTTTTGTGAGCAGTGTGTAAGCGTTCGGATCGCAGCCTTCTGAAAGACTTCATTTGAAACCCTCTCGGGTGTCAGATCGGGTTTCTGATAGCAGGGAATAATTTAAGGCGGAGATATGATCTCCGACTGAAGTCGTGAGACACAGATGGATCTCCAGGTATTGCATCTTTTGAAGAATCGTAAATCATGTGTGACGTGAGCGCGCATCTCTTCGGAATATCAAACCTAATAACAGAGCGCTTCCTCTGTTCTCCTGAAAGTCTTTTATATCCTTGTCTTCTCTGACACAGTGGGCGCAGGAAGTCTTTCTGTTTTATGTGTTCGAGTTAAAGACGCGTTACCCTCCGGATGAGACCGCTTCAGTGGATAATGATGTTTTAAAGAAAGTCTTTGTTCTCACTTTAATGACGGACCTCCTGTAGCCAGATTCAGTTTGATGGTTGTTCTGCAGTTCTTCAGGGCAAAGTGTTGGATGAGCAGAGTCAGTGTTTCCTGCAGAATTACATAGAAATAAAAATAGAATTTGGAACAGTATGTTTCATGTCATAAACTTTAACAATAAACTTTCCAAACAGAATCTCTGTCAAGAAAGGTCATATTTTACCCCAAAATAACAACAAATAAATGTATTTTGCATGAAGAAAATGTGATTAATGGGCTTGAATGTTGTGGAAATCATGTAAACTCTAACAATGATCACACTCTAAAAAACACTGGGTTGTTACGTCTGACCCAGGAGCTGGGAAACGCAAAAACTACCCAAACGCTGGATGTTACGCCTGACCCAGGAGATGGGAAACGCAAAAACTACCCAAACGCTGGGTTGTTACGCCTGACCCAGGAGATGGGAAACGCAAAAACTACCCAAACGCTGGATGTTACGCCTGACCCAGGAGATGGGAAACGCAAAAACTACCCAAACGCTGGGTTGTTACGCCTGACCCAGGAGCTGGGTAACGCAAAAAACACCCAAATGCTGGGTTGTTACGCCTGACCCAGGAGCTGGGTAACGCAAAAACTACCCAAACGCTGGGTTGTTACGCCTGACCCAGGAGCTGGGTAACGCAAAAACCACCCAAACGCTGGGTTGTTATGCCTGACCCAGGAGCTGGGTAACGCAAAAACCACCCAAACGCTGGGTTGTTATGCCTGACCCAGGAGCTGGGTAACGCAAAAACCACCCAAACGCTGGGTTGTTATGCCTGACCCAGGAGCTGGGTAACGCAAAAACTACCCAAACGCTGGGTTGTTACACCTGACCCAGGAGCTGGGTAACGCAAAAACCACCCAAACGCTGGGTTGTTACCCCTGACCCAGGAGCTGGGTAACGCAAAAACCACCCAAACGCTGGGTTGTTATGCCTGACCCAGGAGCTGGGTAACGCAAAAACTACCCAAACGCTGGGTTGTTACACCTGACCCAGGAGCTGGGTAACGCAAAAAACACCCAAACGCTGGGTTGTTATGCCTGACCCAGGAGCTGGGTAACGCAAAAACCACCCAAACGCTGGATGTTACCCCTGACCCAGGAGATGGGAAACGCAAAAAACACCCAAATGCTGGGTTGTTACGCCTGACCAGGAGCTGGGTAACGCAAAAACTACCCAAACGCTGGATGTTACGCCTGACCCAGGAGATGGGAAACGCAAAAACTACCCAAACGCTGGATGTTACGCCTGACCCAGGAGATGGGAAACGCAAAAACTACCCAAACGCTGGGTTGTTACGCCTGACCCAGGAGCTGGGTAACGCAAAAAACACCCAAATGCTGGGTTGTTACGCCTGACCCAGGAGCTGGGTAACGCAAAAACTACCCAAACGCTGGGTTGTTACGCCTGACCCAGGAGCTGGGTAACGCAAAAACCACCCAAACGCTGGGTTGTTATGCCTGACCCAGGAGCTGGGTAACGCAAAAACCACCCAAACGCTGGGTTGTTATGCCTGACCCAGGAGCTGGGTAACGCAAAAACCACCCAAACGCTGGGTTGTTATGCCTGACCCAGGAGCTGGGTAACGCAAAAACTACCCAAACGCTGGGTTGTTACACCTGACCCAGGAGCTGGGTAACGCAAAAACCACCCAAACGCTGGGTTGTTACCCCTGACCCAGGAGCTGGGTAACGCAAAAACCACCCAAACGCTGGGTTGTTATGCCTGACCCAGGAGCTGGGTAACGCAAAAACTACCCAAACGCTGGGTTGTTACACCTGACCCAGGAGCTGGGTAACGCAAAAACTACCCAAACGCTGGGTTGTTATGCCTGACCCAGGAGCTGGGTAACGCAAAAACCACCCAAACGCTGGGTTGTTATGCCTGACCCAGGAGCTGGGTAACGCAAAAACCACCCAAACGCTGGGTTGTTATGCCTGACCCAGGAGATGGGTAAAGCAAAAACCACCCAAACGCTGGGTCGTTATGCCTGACCCAGGAACTGGGTAATGCAAAAACCACCCAAATGCTGGGTTGTTACGCCTGACCAGGAGCTGGGTAACGCAAAAACCACCCAAATGCTGGGTTGTTACGCCTGACCCAGGAGCTGGGTAACGCAAAAACCACCCAAATGCTGGGTTGTTACGCCTGACCAGGAGCTGGGTAACGCAAAAACCACCCAAATGCTGGGTTGTTACGCCTGACCAGGAGCTGGGTAACGCAAAAACCACCCAAATGCTGGGTTGTTACGCCTGACCCAGGAGCTGGGTAACGCAAAAACCACCCAAATGCTGGGTTGTTACGCCTGACCAGGAGCTGGGTAACGCAAAAAACACCCAAATGCTGGGTTGTTACGCCTGACCCAGGAGCTGGGTAACGCAAAAACCACCCAAATGCTGGGTTGTTACGCCTGACCAGGAGCTGGGTCCATTTGTCCATTTTCAACCCAACTTGGGTTGTTTTTAACCCAGCATTTTTTAGAGTGTAGCTTTTATTTTTATAATTTTAGTGTTCATTTGAATTTTAGTTTAACTTTTAGTAATTTCATTATGTGCTTTTGTCATTTTATTAGTTAATATAAATAAAATGTAGGTTTAATTTATTTTTATTTTTATTTGCAATTCCAGTTATTAACTTTAAATTTAAGTGGGATTAACAGGGTGAAATATGTCCGTTTTCTTCTGTCATAGTTGCTCTTTTGAATTGATTCATTTCACAGACTTTGTACAAATGTAAATGATGATCTGGAGTGTTCTGGACAGGTGACTGTGTTTACTCTCTTGTTCCTGTGGGGTTGGAAGTGAAACTCGACTGGCAGCTGGCAGCCTCGGTCTGTGATATCCATTTATTCTGGCCACACGATAAGAGCCGCGGGCCGGAGGTTGTTTGGATTCTGCCCAGGAGGAGACCGACACACGCTCGACTGAAGCAAATGTCCAGTTTCATGGTGCTCATATGGCCGGACTGATATGAAACCATGTTCTGTGAAGAGCCTTAATGCATTTCTGACAGGATGCAGTGGCGAGTCTTTTATTTCTCAGGCATGTCTGTCAGTAAATGGCAGAACTGCAAGAGCGAGACCGCATAGAGAACAAAAATAGTGAGTGAAAGAAAGCAAAAAACTCAGCAATTTTGACAGAGCTCAGGGTTGTGTTTCAGAGAGGGATGCAATGCACACTATTACTCTGTTCTGAAATGTAGTGAGACACATATAGACAGCATTTTAAGACATTTTAGGACATTAAGGCTGCTCCTAAAGATACTTTTGTTGCAATGCATTACAGTGCACGAGTATGCATGTGATGCGGCTTTAGGGTTTGACCAAACATCGGCATTTGAGACTTCTTTTGGCCAAATTCTAATGTATGTTTGTGCATTGTATGCATTGCAACACGCAAGAAAGTTTTTACACTCTTAAAAACAAAGGTTCTTTTATTGACATTGATGGTTCCATGAAGAACCTTTATCTTCCATTCCACAAAACGTTGTTTATCATGGGAAAAGGTTCTTTAAATTATTAAAATTGTGTGTCCCTTTAAATGCAAATGAGCTGTAGAAAGCAACATGACTTGCTCTGTTTTGGAGCAGAGCTAATCTGCCACAAAAATATGCTGTCTCTGAGAATGAAACCACAATAAAATAAAACAAAACACGTTACTGCAGAGAGAAGCGTTTGGGGAGAAATAGTCCTCCCCACTTCACAGATCACAGACTGACAGGCAGAGAGGCACTTTTGAGGCTTGAGGAGTGACATGTAGCGTCTCCACTGCCAAAGCAATTTGTGGAGTGCTGCGATTTGTGGACAGGGTTTCATTACAGAAGCTGCTGGGTCATCGGCCCATCAGTCAGCTCTGATTTTGTCAATCAGCGGGACGCAGTCTTTAGATCATCATCTAGGAAATCTTGATTTAAAAACAGACCGTTTGTAATTTTTTAGTTCCATGCACAGTTTCACAATATTTAGAGCTAAATGTAAGATTTATGTATTGAATTGCATATACAATTTGTTGTACATAAACAAACTAATAAACTTAATGTGATGCATAATTGTCAGTCATACATACAGGGCATAAAATTGCAAGATTAGTTCACTTCAGAATTAAAATTTCCTGATAATTTACTCACCCTTAACTTACTTCCACCTACGTCACCAATGTGATTACGTCATGCATGGAGCATCACAGAGCAGTGCAAGACGAGCATTTGTGGTTAAAAATTATATAATTTTTTTTAGAAAATGGCCGATGGTTTCTCTAGATCAGACTCTTATTCCTCGTCTGGGATCATGTAGAGCTCTTTGAAGCTGCACTGAAACTGACATTTGGACCTTCAACCCGTTGAACCCCAGTGAAGTCCACTATATGGAGAAAAATCCTGGAATGTTTTCCTCATTTCTTTTCGACTGAAGAAAAAAAGACTTAACCCTTATGTGTTGTTGGGGATGTTTTCATCCACTATGGGGTGTTTTTGAGTCTTAATTTGGCCACAACTTTCTCTGTGTTTCAGCAAATGGAATGATTTTTGGTGACAAATCTTATTTTGATACATATTTTGGGAAAATGCTTTGAAAATTTTCAAAACCTCAAAAATACACTGTGGGCAAATTTACTACCCTTTCGTCATGTTCGTGGATGAAAACATCCACTAAATTAAACTGCTGTAAAAATGTATCAGATAAATATATTATATATATTTTTGCATAAATGTGTTAATCAACCTCAGTCCTGATCAAAACTACTAAATGTTTGAAAAAAATCCAGGATTTTTACTCTTTTATTGCCAAGTTTATGAAATGATGTCACTGATTTGGGGAAAAAAACACACAAAATTACTTATTTTCAATATAAAAAGTGATTGTGGACTGGATTTTTTAGTAGTTTTGATCAGGACTGAGGTTGATTAACAGATTTATGCAAAAAAATTTGAAAAAAATATTTATCTGATACATTTTTACAGCAGTTTAATTTAGTGGATGTTTTCATCCACAAACATAACGAAAGGGTAGTAAATTTGAACAATGCACAAGGGTTAAACATCTTGGATGACATGGGGGTGAGTAAATTATCAGGAAATTTGAATTCTGAAGTGAACTAATCCCTTAATCTTGGGTGTTGGTGAATATATGAAACGGTGTCAATCGCCAGTTACATTTTTATGAAATGCATTGTTGTGAGAACGGTGAACAAACGTGATTTGACGGGGCAGTGATGCATTGCCACAAAAGTTTAAGCCTTGCCAATTGAAGTATTCAAGCTCAAGAAGATGTGAACGGGAACTCAATTCATTACTCTGTGTGCAAAAATCTGAAACGCGCACACAGAAAGCTGCATCTCAGACAGCGTGCGAATCCTGAATTAAGCTCTCTTTGCGCTTGAAAATGCCTGTATTGGCGAGTATCCTCGTAAACATAGTCAGTTATGGCTTAAGTGTATTAGTTTTAGTTTGTTTATGTTCAAACTGTATAATCCTAATAGAAATTTTGTATGCAATTAAAATCTGAATTTTAGGTCTGTGAAAAATTAATTTTTATGTATTTTGACAAATGAAGCTTTTTATCCACATGATGCAGATATTGATGTAGTCATGCTAACCTTGACCCAAACTTTGATTAATCAGCAGATATTTGGACATTATGAGATTGATCTCCAGACATGACTACTGGCAGCAGCCGCTGAAAAACCCATATTGATCGAGCACTATTGTCAATCTGCTCTTTTCTGCTTTGCTTTACATTTTGCTCATTCTCGAGGGCTTTGTCTGCATCTAATTGAACAGTGCAGCTCCTAAATGCTACAAAATCACAAATTGATTGTGTTGGCAGAAGCTGCACATGCGGATGTGTGAATGTCAGATTAGTATGCATGTGCAGCACCAGCGCAGCGTGAAGCATGCAAATTTTATTGGAACTAAATTTCAGCAGAGCTTCCCAGTAGGATTCGCTCCAGGAGCTCGACAACATTATAATGAGAAATCTGAGCTGAAGTCGAGCTGCCGTCGCTCTCTTTGTGTCTGATGACACTTCCACTGTTCTGTCTTCAGCGTTTGATTCAGTCTTCTGCGAGGGCAAACTCACGTCTTACAGTTTTTCCAGCTTTCATGCATGAGAAAAACCCTGAGCATTTGAAGCTGTACTGAGTCAACGTGAAATCACAATTACTTTCATGCATGTTCCTGGTCTCTTTGTGACATTTTAGTCTTTGCACATTATTCTAAACAAACCGCTTAATCTTATAATCTTATAGTACATATTTTTGATGAAGAACAAAATCATTTCTGATGCTTTTTGTGAGAAAAAACAAAACAGATTTTCAGTCACTATTTGCTAAAAATCTTCTCTGCTGCAGCTCTGACTACTCTTATGATACTTTTAAAATGTTTTTGGACACTTTTGTAGCTTGAAACGGTTGCTGACTGGAAAAAAACATCTGCATGTCTTAAATTCATCTTTTATATTTTTTCAGTGTAAAACAAAATCTTTTTTTATTAAACTATTCCTTAACACATTTTTATTTTATTTTAAATTGACTGGAATAAACCTATGCACTTCTTCAAAAATTCACCTTTTATATTTTTTCAGTAAAAAAAAACCTTTTTGATTAAATGATTCCTTTATTATTTTATTTTATTTTAAATAAAATAAAATAAAATTGACTTAAATAAACATCTGTATGAAGAGTCTTTAAAAATTCACCTTTTGTATTTTGTTCAGTGTAAAAAAACCTTTTTTATTAAATGATTCCTTAAAACATATTTTATTTTATTTTAAATAAAATAAATAAAATTGACTGAAATAATAAAGAGTCTTTAAAAATTCACCTTTTGTATTTTTTCAGTATAAAAAAACTTTTTTATTTTTTATATATAAAAACTTTTTATATTTTAGCTGACATTTAGCTGCAGTTCCATAATAAGCACATTCACCTTTTGTATTTTTTGAGGTTTAGAAGGATATAATAATGAGTAAATAATGACAGTATGTTAATTTTTGATTAAATAATTCCATAGAACCTTTTTTTATTTTATTATTTATTTGATTTGATTTTATTATTCAGTAATTCCCGGAGACTTACTGCGTCCTGCGGGAAATCCCTCGGCTCATATTCTCCCAGATCATATATTAATAGATGACAATTAAAGCAAATGTGAAGCGCAGAGCTGTCCTCTTTCATGTGTTTCTAAATTTACATCTCATTTTCTCTCTCTTTTCTCCATACCTGCCTCCTGTCGCTGAAGGAAGTGGAGGTTGGTATCTGTGTGTTTTGTGTTTGTGTGATTTCAGTGTGTCAGAGTTCAGACCAATCTGGTTTACTGACACTGCCATTCAACATTCTCAGAACTGTGGCTAACGTTCTGGCAAGGTTCTCTCAACGTTCTTCCAGGAACGTTTATTCAAAGTTATCTGGTCTTTAATAATGTTCTCAAAAAGTTAGCTCATTTATACATCATCCATGAAACTTTTTTCTGAAATGTTTTAGTTGGATGTTCGTTGATCTTTTTTAAATGTTGCTGCTTGTTTCAGAATGTTCCGAGTACATTCAAAAGTAACATTCAAAAGTAACATTCCCTGTAACGTTATGTAGAATTATAAAATGGAATGTTTCCTTACCATTCTAAATAAAAAATGTTTAAATTGTTGTACACTGTAAATTTGCACAATTGTAAATTTGTGTAGAAACTGAATTTTATTGTTAAATATTGTGTATAATAAATGTTTATCAATTTTATTAAAAACAAAAGAACATTTCAACAATCATGTCTAGATGAGGGAAAAATGCCTGATTTCTAATGCGTTTTGTTTTACGTCACATATATGATATATTATGGTTTCTCTCTTCTGTTTCTCATCAGGACGACTACATCCGTACGCTGGAAAGTCCACAGGGTTCTGATGAAAGTGAGTAAAGTTATGTACTCTCCACTGCTCAGTATTGTGAAGTCACATTTCACACCAAAATCAAAGAAAAAATAAGAAATTTTATTTTGCTCAGAGAAAACAAAGCCTAAATGAATTTTATTTATACAGAATTTTGTACTGCCTTTAAGCTGATTCAAATAAAAAAAAGTGGTCAAATTAATTAATTATGATTAATCGCATCTAACATAAAAATTTCAAAAAATTTCACACACACACACACACACACACACACACACACATTTTTAAAAACTTTTATGTCAGATGTGATTAATAATGATTAATTGATTTGACAGCACTTAAAAAACTTTGTATTACAATATTTTAGAGTAAACAAAAAATTCAAATCGATTAATCTCAATTAATCGCATTAAACATTTGTAAATATACACACTTTTACAAACTTTTATGTTCTATGCGATTAATTGTGAATAATCGATTTGACAGCACTAAAAAAACAGTATTTTATAGTAAACAAAAAAATCGCAATCGCAGTTAATCGCAATTAATCGCATCTAACATAAAAGTTTGTAAATATCTATTTGTGTATATATATATATATATATACACACACACTCACTTTTATGTTTGATGCAATTAATCACGATTAATCATTATGACAGCACTTAAAAAACTTTATTACAGTTTTTTATAATAAACAAAAATTAAAATCGCAATTAATCGCATTGAACATAAAAGTTTGTAAATATGTGTGTGTATACATATATATATATATTTATATATATATATATGCACACACACAAACTTTTATGTTAGATGCGATTAATTGCGATTAATCTTTTATGTTAGATGCGATTAATCGATTTGACAGCACTAAAAAAACAGTATTTTATAGTAAACAAAAAATTTAAATCAGTTAATCGCATCTAACATAAAAGTTTGTAAATATCTGTTTGTGTATATATATATTTATATATAAATATACTGTATATATATATATATATATATATATATACACACACACTCACTTTTATGTTTGATGTGATTAATCACGATTAATCATTATGACAGCACTTAAAAAACTTTGTATTACAGTATTTTATAGTAAACAAAAATTCAAATCGATTAATCCCAATTAATCACATCAAACATAAAAGTTTGTAAATATGTGTGTGTATACATACATATATATATATATACACACACATGCACACACACTTACAAACTTTTATGTTTGATGCGTTTAATTGCGATTAATCGATTTGACAGCACTAAAAACAGTATTTTATAGTACACAAAAAATTCACATTCACATTACTGTAATAAGAACATTGTCATTATTAAAATATTACAATGTAAACAGTTCATAATGGTACTAAAATATGCTTAACAATGTTTCGCAGTGTAGATGCAGACATCTGATGCTTTTGTAATGAATGCAATGCTTCTGTAACACTTTCAGATCAGACTCGACCCTCCGGTGAGTGTGTGAAACACGTTCTGATTTCTTTTCTAGTTCTTCTGGCGGTTGCATTTTTCATATTTATCCCAAGACATGTTTGATTCAGCCGCTCTGTTAAAATCCCTCATGCTACTTACAGCGAATATTTCATTCCTTGAGTTCTTAAAAGATCCATTATTGGAGAATATCTCTGCTGCTGGCCATTAACTCTAAACTAGTGATGTCATATTGACTTAACGACCTGCAGACAATTATACATTACTGTCTGAAATCCCGTCTAATGTGGCAGTAATTACAGGGCCAGCGGGACTGAACACACATCAGATAGTGGATAAGAAAAGGCTTTTGTTTGAGAGCGCAGATTAAAAAGGGTGAAACGGGGATCTTGATTCATTCCGGAGGTTTTTACAGCCACGGCTTTGCATAATTTAATTCAATAGCTCCCTTTGGTCAAATGAACCGATTTGAGGGTTTTTACTGTGACTCCACCGTAATAGTGTTTTAACATTATAAATGTGTGTGCAGCCACATTTTGGCGTGGATAAAACTCTCAAGATATTCCCCATTCATTGGGATATGAAGGTCTAACGATCTGTAGCTGTCATTATAGGCCTTTGGGAATCAGAATGAGATAAATACGCCCAAAAAAAACGAGTGGATTTGGATGGATGGGCAGCTTAGAGCTCCTGCGTTAAATCAAACACCTTCCTTTTTTTCTCTGAGGCTCTCGGCTGCTTTTCAGAAGGAGCTACATAAATTTATGAAGCTTGTAAGTGTGCTACAAATCATAGTGCGGAAATTGCGCCGTGCTCATGTTTCTATGGAAACACCTCCAGCGCAGCTCCGAGCGGAGAGCGAAAGATGGTTCGGCCTGTCTGCGGTCACAGAGCCCTGAAAAATCACTGGCATTACTCACCTCATGGGGTTTGACCATAATAACCCTCGAGAGAGAGAGAGAGAGAGAGAGAGAGAGAGAGAGAGAGATTGACTGACAGTGGAATAGAGACATCAGAGCTGTGATTTCAGCTGAGCGATCGTGAGATGCTGCTGCTGTTCTGTGTTTGGCAGTGTGAATATGTGATAATGTACTGTAAGAAGGTCATCAGATGAGCACATCATGATACTTTAGTGTATATGTCAGGGTTTCACTAAAATTGTGATTTTCTTTATTACTTATTATTTAATTATTTGTTTAATTTAATTTGTTTTCAGCATCATTACTCCAGTCTTCAGTGTCACATGATCCTTCAGAAATCATTCTAATATGATGATTTGCTGCTCAGGAAACATTTCTGATTATTATCAGTGGTTATATTTTTTTTGATTATTCTAAATTTTTTTATTATTTATTTATTTTAAATTTATTTTTATTTTTAAGAACACAATTTATTTGAAATATAAAATGTCACTTTTGATTCATTTCCTTGCTGAAAAGAAAACTTCTTTAAAAAAAATCTTAATGATCTTCTTGAAAAAATCTTACTGATCCCTACGAAAGAGGATTAGGACCAAGTAATAAAAAATAAAACCATCTCGAGATTAAAGTCATTATAATGCAAGATTAAACTCGTTAAAAGTCGAAATGCAATGTCGAGAATAAACTCATTAAATTTTGAGAATAAAGTTGTCGTGTTTCAAGAAATAAATGGCTAAATTTCAGGAAAAAAATCTAAATTAAATGGTGAGAATAAACTCATTAAATTTTGAGAATAAAGTTGTGTTTCATGAAAAAATTGTTAAATTTCGAGACAAAAGTTGAAATAAAATGTCGAGAATAAACTCATTAAATTTTGAGAATAAAGTTGTCGTGTTTCAAGAAAAAAATTATTAAATTTCAAGAAAAAAATCGAAATTAAATGGTGAGAATAAACTCATTAAATTTTGTGAATAAAGTTGTTGTGTTTCGTGAAAAAATTATTAAATTTCGAGACAAAAGTTGAAATAAAATGTCGAGAATAAACTCATTAAATTTTGAGAATAAAGTTGTGTTTCAAGAAAAAAATGGCTGAATTTCGGGAAAAAAATCTAAATTAAATGGTGAGAATAAACTCATTAAATTTTGAGAATAAAGTTGTGTTTCATGAAAAAATTTTTACATTTCGAGACAAAAGTTGAAATAAAATGTTGAGAATAAACTCATTAAATTTTGAGAATAAAGTTGTCGTGTTTCATGAAAAAATTGTTAAATGTCAAGAAAAAAATCGAAATTAAATGGTGAGAATAAACTCATTAAATTTTGAGAATAAAGTTGTCGTGTTTCAAGAAAAAAATGGTTAAATTTCGGGAAAAATAATCGAAATTAAATGGTGAGAATAAACTCATTAAATTTTGAGAATAAAGTTGTCATGTTTCAAGAAAAAAATTGTTAAATTTCAAGAAAAAAAATGAAATTAAATGGTGAGAATAAACTCATTAAAGTAAAGTTGAAATAAATTGTTGAGAATAAAGTCATTCAATTTCGAGAATAAAGTTGTCGTGTTTCAAGAAAAAAAATGTTAAATTTCGAGAAAAAAATCGAAATTAAATGGTGAGAATAAACTCATTAAATTTTGAGAATAAAGTTGTCGTGTTTCAAGAAAAAAATGGTTAAATTTCGGGAAAAATAATCAAAATTAAATGGTGAGAATAAACTCATTAAATTTTGAGAATAAAGTTGTCATGTTTCAAGAAAAAAATTGTTAAATTTCAAGAAAAAAAATGAAATTAAATGGTGAGAATAAACTCATTAAAGTAAAGTTGAAATAAATTGTTGAGAATAAAGTCATTCAATTTCGAGAATAAAGTTGTCGTGTTTCAAGAAAAAAAATGTTAAATTTCGAGAAAAAAATCGAAATTAAATGGTGAGAATAAACTCATTAAATTTTGAGAATAAAGTTGTCGTGTTTCAAGAAAAAAATGGTTAAATTTCGGGAAAAATAATCGAAATTAAATGGTGAGAATAAACTCATTAAATTTTGAGAATAAAGTTGTCATGTTTCAAGAAAAAAATAGTTAAATTTCAAGAAAAAAAATGAAATTAAATGGTGAGAATAAACTCATTAAAGTAAAGTTGAAATAAATTGTTGAGAATAAAGTCATTCAATTTCGAGAATAAAGTTGTCGTGTTTCAAGAAAAAAAATGTTAAATTTCGAGAAAAAAATCGAAATTAAATGGTGAGAATAAACTCATTAAATTTTAAGAATAAAGTTGTTGTATTTTAAAGAAAAAACTTGTTAAATTTTGAGAAAAAAAGTTTAAATAAATTGTCGAGAATAAACTCATTTAATTTCAAGACTAAAGTCAATGTGTTTTGAGAAAAAAGTTCAAATAAAATGTCGAGAATAAAATCATTAGATATCGAGAATAAAATTCAGGAAATTCATTGGTAAAAAGACATGGAAACACTCTATGGTATTCATTTATCCATTGAAGAATATGAAATAACTCTTGTACTATTTCCAAGATGATACCATGATGCTTTATGTTACACTTGCAAGTGTCAGAACAGGAAGAAAAACATCCTGTCAGATTCACAGTTTGTTTTTCACTGAATAATCTGAATAATCATCACAGTCGTCATGTTCCATATTTTCCCGCTCCTGCGGTGTCTTTCCTAATATTTGTAGGAAAACATGTTTTCTCTGTCGTGTGTTTTCTCTCGGGAATGGATGTTCCCGTCTCTCTGTTTCTGATTTATGTTCGTGTGTGTTGTTCTGTCTCTGGCCTGTAGTTGTTTGTTTGTGGTCTTGTTTATCAGTTTTCCGACACACACAGAAAACAGATGGTATATTCTCCGGTGAAATGCCGCTTCCAGCCTGATCTTCTTCTTTTTCCTGGGCTGAGGTTTTTTTTCTTTCCTCTAGTCTAGTTTTGAATTATTCATAATCAATGCAGAGATAGAAAGATATTCATCTCATTTTCCATAAATGAGATTGTAAAATCTGCTTGTTTTGCTTTATGTAGAGTATAGTATTCCTGTAACTTTTATAAGGACACAGTAGTGGACAGAGTGTTTCCCCATTTTATTTCTTTGGTAAATTTGTTTAAAGTCACCATGAAATAAAAAAATGACAATTCTAGGGCCCTATGATTTGAAAACGCTCCCTCTTGCAGCGACATGTCTTCTCTTCTCTGATGATGAGGGCACCCTACATTTGTTCTTGTTTGCGAAGCATTTCACTGAGATATACAGCACAATAGAGATGAAAAGTCTAGCGCAATTTTAGTTTCATGCCTTAGATGGGAATTATTTAAATGAGGAATACTGTGACGTTTGTTCCCGGAAGAAACAATGGAGGCGTTTCAGGGAGTTCAGAAACACTGACACTGATATAGAGAATAACTCCCGCTGGAGGGACTCGAACATGGAAGAAAGCAGAATAGGTCCTCTATAAACTCTTTTTGACTGCATGTCATGCACATGTTCACTTCCAGGCTTCAGGATCTCACTGTCCGCTTTTGCAGGTCTGGATACCACGAAGGATCCGTGTCAGAAGGTCAAATGCAGCCGCCATAAAGTGTGTGTGGCTCAGGGCTACCAGAGAGCCATGTGTGTCAACCGCAAGAAACTGGAGCACAGGTGAGTCTCGCTCACATCAGCTCGGTCATATTTAGTGTTGTCGAAAGTGTTGACTTTGATACCAAGTCGGTATGAAATGAAATGCATAGGCTGGCATTATGCAAATTAGTTACAAACCTACATAGTTTCAAGCAGAAAGTGAGACTGGAATTACTGATGATTATTTCAGTGATTATAAAATGAGCCCTTTTTACTTGGTTTCAGTGTAATTTAGCCACAATTTGAAGAAAAGTTTTTGTTTTTCATGAGACTTTGTGACTTTTCCCCACAATGCTCCCGTGTGCATCTGTGTAAGCGCTCGGTGAAGAGCGTCATTGATGTTTATTTACAACATGTTTTTGAAGCGTTGATCATTGTAGCCAATCACAGACATATCTGATGAGCATGTGAACACAATGGCCAATCAGAGGTGTTTAAGAATCCACTAAACAGCGCTCAAAGCATCACATTTTTAAAATTTCAGTACCGACTTGGTATCGAAGTCTGTACTTTTGACAACACTAGTCATATTGTCAGAGTTTAGTTTTCAATGACCATTTCCACCTTCTTTCTGACCTTTAAAACTGTATTAACAGCTTTTTGAAATGTACAGTTTATTGAACATTTTGACAAAATATCAAAAAGGTTTGCATATGTGGAGTATCATAATGGCTCATATAGTCTGATATAATGAGAATATGGAGGAAAAAACAGCTCAATTATATTCAGAGGCGCAAACTGAGCAAAAATATGCAATTGGTGCAAATGTTGATATTTATATGGACAAAAAGTAAGATGAAATTCTGATGCTTGTATTGTAAATCAATGAGATTTTTATAACAGTAGCTGATACTGACATAAAATGCATATAAATATCAATATCTGCCAATAATATCTTAGTAAGATGTAGACGTGCCGATATTCGGTAATGCGATATATCGCGGTAATGAATATGCACGATATTGTTATCGTGGGCACTTCAAAATACCGTAAATAATAATTTATTACCAATTATTAAAATTTTTATAATGCATTTAAGAATACTTTCCCTATCAACCGTATAAAATGCACAACACCGCTGTATTCTGCGTCAAAAGGACACGCGCTCAGATGGAACAGCAGAAATGCAGCGGTTACCCCGGAAACCCCGCAAAAAAAAGCAGCTGTGCTAGTGAAGTTTTTAAAATGCCTCAAACAGCCATTCATTTTTTTGTAATCTCAATGTTGTTCATCACAACACCAAATACTTAAAGACTTAATAGGCTATTTATTTTCAAACTTAAACATTTTTATATTTTAATCTGGACTACAACATGCCCCAATGATTAGAAATGTTCTGATTATTTGTTATTGTTCAGTAAATCTTTGAGACATACGGCTTCATTAGTTTACATGTTAATTCATTATTACCAAACTGACAATGAAAAATACTTATAAAGCATTAATTATTCTTAGTTAATGTTAATTTCTTAGTTACTGTTTAATAACATTACTAAAATTAAAATAACTTATTTAATGGACCTGAGATAAAACTAACAACAATCAGTTGTGTTTCTAAACTAACATTAACAAAAAAATAACACTTTCTGTATCAAATGTAGCTATTGCTCAATCTGAGTTAATGCATTAAATAATGTGACCTTATTGTAAAGTGTTTCCTCTTTATCACCTAATTCTTTTGCACTTTAATCTGTTTGAAAATTTTACTTATATATTTTTGGTGTATTGTATTATTGTATTTAAACACTTTTTTTGCAACTTATTTCAATATCGTGATAATACCGTATACCTTGATAAAAGCTTCAGCAATTAATTGCAACATGAAAATTTGATACCATCACATGCCTAGTAAGATGATATTTAAATGATGAAAGATCTGTAGTTTTAAAATATATAATGCAATGCAATACAATGATGATTGAGAGATGAACAAATAAACCTTCCTCAAAAGATGATGATCATATTTGATACTCATGATTTTGATAATCAAGTAAACTGAAACTGCTTCAGTTCAGTAACTGTTCATCTTGAAATATTACTAACAATATAAAAGTTATTCTTACGTTTACTTGATATAAATCAGTGCAGATTTCACAGCGTAAAGACGCGTGAAGCACAAGCTGAAGAAGGACGTTTATACAATTATATTAAGACTTTTACTTGCTAAAAAAGTTTTGATCATGTTGAGTCTCTAAAAACTGCATATCAGATATGATACAGTAGGCTTTATAGGGTTAAATCAGTTTTGTTCTTTTGACTGCAGACTTTCCTTCTTTTATAAGATGAGTGATCAAACTGTCTGTCTGCACCAGAGGTCATGTGACTCTCTCTCTCACACACACACACACACACACACACACACACACACGAGACAAACGACTGTCTCGGCAGATGTGGACACGGCGGGTTATAATGTTCTGACTCATTAGTTTTTGCCGATTACACTAAAGCTTTGCAGACCAGATAAATGATGAAAAGTCACACAAATCAGTGGGTTCATAAACTCTGCTGTTCTTTGGTTAATATCACACTGAAGCAAATGAACAGAGACCATTACCACCAACACTACAGTATATTCATTTGTACTTCCATTTAAATAGACGTTTATTCATAAATGCTGCATTATCTGTAGAGATAAAGCTTCTGAACATGTGATTGGATCATTAAATCATCTATGGAATATCTTATAATCTCAAATAAACTGAGAACTAAGATTAAACTAAGATATATAGAACAGCAACTTCTCAAATCTGTGAAATCTGCACTGATTTATATAAATTAAACGTAAGAATAACTTTGATATTGTTAGTAATATTTCAGGATGAAGCAGCTTCGGTTTACTTGATTATCCAGACATCATTTTATAGAAAAATCATGAGCATCAAATATGATCATCATCTTTTGAGGAAGTTTATTTGTTCATCTCTCAATCATCATTGTATTGCATTGCATCATATATTTTAAAACTACTTACTAAGACAAATTATTTGCAGATATTGATATTTACATGCATTTTATGCAAGTATCTGCTACACAGAATTTTATCTTAATATAATCATGTCAATATCATCATCTGCACTAAATTGCATATTTAAAACTGAGCTGTTTTTCCTCCATATTCTCAATAAATCATACTATAATATGAGTCATAAACGCCTGATGTATCAACAAAAACACATGCAAACAGAAAAATCACATTTTTCTGAGTGTTATTTCAGATGTCAGGCTTTAAAAAGCGGTTCATCCTACTTTTATACTTCATTAACAAGCTTTATTTGTTGTGCAATATCATATATCACACTGTATCCCAGAATGCAATGCTTCCTTTTGTCAGTATATACTGAGCAACATTACATTTGTATTAAAGAAAAGAGCATTGTTGGACAAAATCATATTGTTATTGATTTATATTAAATATATATGGAACAGCAACTTCTCAAATCTGTGAAATCTGCACTGATTTATATAAATTAAACGTAAGAATAACTTTGATATTGTTAGTAATATTTCAGGATGAATCAGCTTCGGTTTACTTGATTATCCAGACATCATTTTATAGAAAAATCATGAGTATCAAATATGATCATCATCTTTTGAGGAAGTTTATTTGTTCATCTCTCAATCATCACTGTATTGCATTGCATTATATATTTTAAAATTAAGACAAATTATTTGCAGATATTGATATTTACATGCATTTTATGCAAGTATCTGCTACACAGAATTTTATCTTAATATAAACATCTGTCAATATCATCATCTGCACTAAATTGCATATTTTTCTGCTGTTTTTCCTCCATATTCTCAATAAATCATACTATAATATAAGTCATAAGTGCCTGATGTGTCAACAAAAACATGCAAACAGAAAAATCTTATTTTATTTTAGATTTCAGGCTTTAAAGGGATTCATCCTACTTTTATACTTCATTAACAAGCTTTATTTGTTGTGCAATATCATATATCACACTGTATCCCAGAATGCAATGCTTCCTTTTGTCAGTATATACTGAGCAACATTACATTTGTATTAAAGAAAAGAGCATTGTTGGATAAAATCATCTTGTTATTGATCATTACGCCCAACATTTCACAGCAGAAACTGTTAGATTGATTGTTTTTTGTGTGTTTTCTGTAGAATCAGACAGTCTGGACTGAAGCCTCACGCTAACAGCTGTAAACCCTGTTCAGTGACGCCTTCAACGCCTGTGTGCGGATCAGACGGACACAACTACGCGTCACAGGTACACACACACACACACACACACTGCGTCTAGGCTGCAGTGAGAACATCAAGGCTCGAGCTGGAACCAGATCAAATATTTATAGGGGTGAACACGGGAAGCAACGATTGCTCATTCAGATAGAAGAGAGAGAGAGAGAGAGGGAGGTAATGTTCTCTCTCTTGCACACAAGGTCAAAATTAAAAACTGTGCATGAATCAATACAGTCATCAGGAGGAGAGCCAGCGACTCCTTCATCAGAGTTTACACTGTGTCCGAGAATCCATCGATTTCTATGATGAAGGTGCGTCACGAGGGCGTCGAGGGTTTGTGAAGGTGACGCTCCATCACTGACAGTCTAGAGTTGGATTAATTTCCACGTTAGAGGAGGAATTCACTAAGCCGAGCCCCTTTGAGCTGAAATATTTACTTGTAGTCCTCCTGAGATTTGAAGTTAGTATTTTAATAATTTAACAACACATTCACATGTTCACGGTTCTCTGCTGCTGGTTGACATGCAGGTAAAACAAATTTATTAAGTGTTTTATTTTGAATGTTTTTAGTTTAAATGTATTTATTTACCCTTTAAATGTATTTATTTATTTATATTATAAATGTACTTTAAATGCATTCATTTATCTGTTTTATAGATTTACTTTATTTTAAATTGATTTACTCATTTATTTCTTTTATAGATTTATTTAAAATTAATTAATTTATTTATTTTATGGATTTACTTTATTTTCAGTGTATTTATTTACTTTCTTTTAAATGTATTTATTTATTTATTTATTTTATAGATTTATTTAAAATTAATTAATTTAGTTTAAAGATTTACTTTATTTTCTATTTATTTATTTACTTTCTTTAAAATGTATTTATTTATTTAATATAATTAAATTATTTAAAATGTATTTTATAGATTGACTTTATTTTCAATTTATTTATTTTAGGGATTTATTTTATTTATATTCATTCATTTTATAGATTGACTTTATTTTCGGTTTATTTATTTTACAGATTTACGTTATTTTAAATGTATTTATTCATTTACTTTATTTTAAATGTATGTATTTATTTTAAAGAATTGTTATTTTAAATTTATTTATTCATAGATTCTTTATTTTAAATGTATTTATTTTATAGGTTTAATTTCTTTTAAATGTATTTATTTTTAGATTTATTTTATTTTAAATGTTTATTTATTTTATAGAATTACATTATTTTAAATTAGTTTATGTATAGATTAATTAATTTAATTATTTTATAGATTTAATTTCTTTTAAATTTATATATATATATTTACTTATTTGAATTACTTTACTTTAAATTAATTTATAGATTTTATTTTAAATTCATTCATTCATTCATTCATTTTATAGATTTAATTTCTTTCAAATGTATTTATTCATTGACTTTATTTTAAATGTATTTATTTATTTTAAAGATTTAATTAAATAGTTAATTAATTCATTTGATTGATTTACTATTTACTATTATTTTAAATGTATTTATTTATTTATTTTAGAGATTTAATTATCTTAGAGATTTAGACTACTGAAGGAGGAACGTGTGAAAAGGCCTTCATGACGCGTCTCTTTAAATATCCGCTGCACCTCATCAGTTTCACTGCAGAAGTCTCATGATCAAAAGGCTTTTAACATCATGAGAAACATTAACGCTGAACTTCTGACTGGTGGCGACCCTGAGAACGCACTCGTTCTCCATCCTGAATAGTGAACGAGCATCTTCAGCCGTCACAGCCTCTCAGACCTGCTTAATTATGAATCCAATTGTTGCTTTGAGACATGAACACATTGCAGCTATTTCATATGAAGTGAAACAGAAGCTCTCTGTGTGTGTGTGTGATCAGTGTAAGCTGGAGCAGCAGGCGTGTTTGGCGGGGAAGGATCTGTCCGTTCTGTGTTCTGGTTTATGTCCTTGTGTCACTGCTGGAGTCCCTAAAGCAGAACCCAAGATCAAGACGAATCCAGAGACGTCAGCCGAACCCAAACCAGGTCAGAGCATGTACACCACTGCTGTCAGAGCCAGTTCAAATGTTCATGTTTTATGAAGCCTACTTTAATGTGTTTAATGTGTTTGAGTGAGTTTATTGTTCCTCTGCATTATTAATACGCCACTGATAGTTCACCGATAAGGATCATGTGATTGTTTACTGGCTCTCGTGGTGTTTCTGTCTCTCCAGAGATGTGCACCGGTCAGGATTTGGCAGATTTGGGCGACAGACTCAGAGACTGGTTTCAGCTTCTACATGGAAATGCTAAACAAAACAACTCTGGAAGACAAGGTCAAGCAGCAGCGTCAGGTGAAAACACACACACACACATATATGCGCTAGTAACATCAGCACTGCTGAATCCACAGCAACACGATTGTGCAATTAGAAATAATTGTGAGTTTGCAGTCAAGTTTAGGGTCGGTCAGACTTTTTAATGCTTTTGAAAGAAGTTTCTTCTGCTCACCAAGACTGCATTTGTCTGATCAAAAATAGGGTAAAATAAATAAAATTGTGAAATATTTATACAATTTAAAACAGCTGTTTTCTGTGTGAATATATAGTAAAGTGTAATTTATTCCTTGCTGAAAAACAAAAAATTCTATAAAAACATCTTACTGATCCCTACGGAAGAGGATTAGAGCCAAGTAATAATAAAAAAATAAAACCTTCTTGAGATTAAAGTCATTATAATGCGAGATTAAACTCGTTAAATTTCAAGAATAAAGTCGTGTTTCGAGAAAAAACTCATTCAATTTTGAGAAAAAAAGTCAAAATAAAATGTCGAGAATAAACATTACATTTTGAGAATAAAGTCATTGTGTTTTGAGAAAAAACGTGTTAAATTTCGAGAAAAGTCAAAATAAAATGTTGAGAATAAACTCCTTAAATTTAGAGAATAAAGTTGTTTCGAGAAATAACTTGTTAAATTTCGAGAAAAGTTGAAACAAAAAATTTTGAGAATAAACTCCTTAAATTTAGAGAATAAAGTTGTTTCGAGAAAAAACTTGTTAAATTTTGAGAATAAAGTTGTTATTTGAGAACTTTATTCTCAAAATTTAACAAGTTTTTTCTCAAAACACAATGACTTTATTCTCAAAATTTAATGTTTATTCTCGACATTTTATTTTGACTTTTTTTCTTGAAATTTAAGAGTTTTTTCTTGAAACAACTTTATTCTCAAAACTTAATGAGTTTTTTCTAAAACAACTTAATGAGTTTATTTTCAAAAATTTTATTTCAACTTTTTTCTCAAAATTTAATGAGTTTTTTCTCGAAACACGACTTTATTCTTGAAATTTAACGAGTTTAATCTCGCATTATAATGACTTTAATCTCAAGAAGGTTTTATTTTTTTATTATTACTTGGCTCTAATCCTCTTCCGTAGGGATCAGTAAGATGTTTTTATAGAATTTTTTGTTTTTCAGCAAGGAATAAATTACACTTTACTATATATTCACACAGAAAACAGCTGTTTCAACATTTTATTTAGACTTTTCTCAAAATTTAACAAGTTTTTTCTCGAAACACAATGACTTTATTCTCAAAATGTAATGAGTTTATTCTCAACATTTTATTTTGACTTTTTTCTTGAAACAACTTTATTCTCAAAATTTAAAATGTAGAGAATAAACTCATTAAATTTTGGGAATAAAGTCATTGTGTTTCGAGAAAAAACTTGTTAAATTTCGAGAAAAGTCGAAATAAAATGTTGAGAATAAACTCCTTAAATTTAGAGAATAAAGTTGTTTCGAGAAAAAAGTCAAAATAAAATGTCGAGAATAAACATTACGTTTTGAGAATAAAGTCATTGTGTTTTGAGAAAAAACTTGTTAAATTTCGAGAAAAGACGAAATAAAATGTTGAGAATAAACTCCTTAAATTTAGAGAATAAAGTTGTTTCGAGAAAAAACTTGTTAAATTTCGAGAAAAGTCGAAATAAAATGTTGAGAATAAACTCCTTAAATTTAGAGAATAAAGTTGTTTAGAGAAAAAACTTGTTAAATTTCGAGAAAAGTCTAAATAAAATGTAGAGAATAAACTCATTAAATTTTGAGAATAAAGTCATTGTGTTTCGAGAAAAAACTTGTTAAATTTCGAGAAAAGTTGAAATAAAATGTTGAGAATAAACTCCTTAAATTTAGAGAATAAAGTTGTTTCGAGAAAAAAGTCAAAATAAAATGTCGAGAATAAACATTACGTTTTGAGAATAAAGTCATTGTGTTTCAAGAAAAAACTTTTTACATCTTGAGAAAAGTCTAAATAAAATGTAGAGAATAAAGTTGTTTCAAGAAAAAACTCTTAAATTTCAAGAAAAAAAGTCGACATAAAAAACATTTAACAATAAACATTTTGAGTTTAATCCTGCATTATAATGACTTTAATCTCAAGACATTTAAATTTTTTTTATTTTTGCTTGGCCTTAATCCTCTTCCGTAGATCCCAAACGCTAGTGTTTACATTTTTTCAGGATTATTTGTTCAATAGAGAGTTCAAAACAACAGCATTTATCTGAAATAAAAATCTTGTCTTTACTGTCGCTTTTGATCAATTTAATGCGTTCTTCTTGCTGAATAAAAGTATTAATTTCATCATGTGTAAATATGATACGCAGTAGTCTGACTTTTATCATTGTTCTTGAGATCAATCTAGTTATTATCATGTTTTTAAACGGTTCACAGTGTGCAGTAAACATTACATTAGCATTACATTCTGAATCTCTCGTTCTCTGCAGTGTTTGACCGGGGTCTCGTGGCCGGCTGTAAGGACTCCATCGGCTGGATGTTCTCCAAGCTGGACACCAGTAATGACCTGTTCCTGGATCAGTCGGAGCTGGCCGCCATAAACCTGGAGAAGTATGAAGTGTGCATCAGGCCGTTCTTCAACTCGTGCGACTCCTACCGAGACGGAAAGGTTTCGACGGCTGAATGGTGCCTGTGCTTCTGGAGAGAGAGTGAGTCTGTCTTCACTCGTTCCCTCTTCAAATCTTTACATTTTATACTCATTTGAAGGGAATCTTTGAGTTTTATAGTAATATATTATTGTGTTTTTATGTGTTTGTTTTTAATCACTTTGCACTTGATAAATGAAATGAATATAAAATGTGTGATTTGAGAGATGGTCTGCTGTCATTGGTTGATGATCTTTCATCATTTCCTGTTTTTCCCAGAACCTCCGTGTTTGGCTGAAATCGAGCGGATTCAGATACAGGAGGCGTCTAAGAGGAAACCAGGTGAACACACACATGAACATACAGACGAACACACTCGAACAGATGCAGTGTGTGTGTGTGTATGTGTGTTTATTTGAATTGTGTCTCCAGAAGTTTAATTTGACAAAACCTCCTTTCTGTGACGGTTTGAAAAGGTTTTTATTTACTTGTCCAAAAATACATCAAATTAAATATGTAGGGTTATATTATATATTGTACAATATACACTATAATAATAAATATAAATTCATGACCACTGTATTTACTTTTCTTGTTTGGCTAGCTAAATAAATAAATAAAAAGTTAAATTATTTGCAAGAATTAAATCAAGTGATAAATAATATGATAAATAATAAATAATTTTAATGAAGAATGTAAATAGGTTTAATATCACATGTATTTACAAGATATTGTGTCTGTGAGAGAAGAGAGTGTGTGTGCGTGAGAGTGTGTGTGAGAGTGTGTGAGTGTGTGAAAGAGTATTTTTGTGTGTGTGTGCGTGAGAGAGTGTGTGTGTGTGCGTGAGTGTGTGTGAAAGTGTGTTTTTGTGTGTGTGTGTGAGAGAAGAGAGTGTGTAAGTGTGTGAAAGAGTATTTTTGTGTGTGTGTGCGTGAGAGAGTGTGTGTGTGTGCGTGAGTGTGTGTGAAAGTGTGTTTTTGTGTGTGTGTGTGAGAGAAGAGAGTGTGTAAGTGTGTGAAAGAGTATTTTTGTGTGTGTGTGTGCATGAGAGTGTGTGAGAGAAGAGTGTGTGTGTGTGTGCGTGAGAGTGTGTGTGAAAGTGTGTTTTTGTGTGTGTGAGAGTGTATGAGTGTGTGTGAGTGTGTGAAAGAGTTTTTTTGTGTGTGTGAGAGTGTGTGAGTGTGTGAAAGAGTATTTTTGTGTGTGTGTGCGTGAGAGAGTGTGTGTGTGTGTGCGTGAGTGTGTGTGAAAGTGTGTTTTTGTGTGTGTGTGTGAGAGAAGAGAGTGTGTAAGTGTGTGAAAGAGTATTTTTGTGTGTGTGTGTGCATGAGAGTGTGTGAGAGAAGAGTGTGTGTGTGTGTGCGTGAGAGTGTGTGTGAAAGTGTGTTTTTGTGTGTGTGAGAGTGTATGAGTGTGTGTGAGTGTGTGAAAGAGTTTTTTTGTGTGTGTGAGAGTGTGTGAGTGTGTGAAAGAGTATTTTTGTGTGTGTGTGTGCATGAGAGTGTGTGAGAGAAGAGTGTGTGTGTGTGTGCGTGAGAGTGTGTGTGAAAGTGTGTTTTTGTGTGTGTGAGAGTGTATGAGTGTGTGTGAGTGTGTGAAAGAGTTTTTTTGTGTGTGTGAGAGTGTGTGAGTGTGTGAAAGAGTATTTTTGTGTGTGTGTGCGTGAGAGAGTGTGTGTGTGTGTGCGTGAGTGTGTGTGAAAGTGTGTTTTTGTGTGTGTGTGTGAGAGAAGAGAGTGTGTAAGTGTGTGAAAGAGTATTTTTGTGTGTGTGTGTGCATGAGAGTGTGTGAGAGAAGAGTGTGTGTGTGTGTGCGTGAGAGTGTGTGTGAAAGTGTGTTTTTGTGTGTGTGAGAGTGTATGAGTGTGTGTGAGTGTGTGAAAGAGTTTTTTTGTGTGTGTGAGAGTGTGTGAGTGTGTGAAAGAGTATTTTTGTGTGTGTGTGTGAGAGAAGAGAGTGTGTGTGTGTGCGTGAGAGTGTGTGTGAAAGTGTGTTTTTGTGTGTGTGAGAGTGTATGAGTGTGTGTGAGTGTGTGAAAGAGTATTTTTGTGTGTGTGTGTGAGAGAAGAGAGTGTGTGTGTGTGTGTGTGTGTGTGTGTGCGTGAGAGTGTGTGTGAAAGTGTGTTTGTGTGTGTGTGTGTGTGTGTGAGAGAGAGAGAGAGTGTGTGAGTGTGTGAAAGAGTATTTTTGTGTGTGTGTGCGTGAGAGTGTGTGAGAGAAGAGTGTATGTGTGTGTGCATGAGAGTGTGTGTGAAAGAGTATTTTTGTGTGTGTGTGTGAGAGAAGAGAGTGTGTGTGTGTGTGTGAGAGAAGAGAGTGTGTGTGTGTGCGTGAGAGTGTGTGTGAAAGAGTATTTTTGTGTGTGTGTGTGAGAGAAGAGAGTGTGTGTGTGTGTGTGAGAGAAGAGAGTGTGTGTGTGTGTGTGAGAGAAGAGAGTGTGTGTGTGTGCGTGAGAGTGTGTGTGAAAGTGTGTTTTTGTGTGTGTGTGTGTGAGAGTGTGTGAGAGAAGAGTGTGTGTGTGTGTGCGTGAGAGTGTGTGTGAAAGTGTGTTTTTGTGTGTGTGTGTGTGTGTGTGAGAGTGTGTGTGAAAGTGTGTTTTTGTGTGTGTGTGAGAGAGAAGAGTGTGTGTGTGTGTGTGTGTGTGAGAGTGTGTGAAAGAGTGTTTTTGTGTGTGTGTGAGAGAGAAGAGAGTGTGTGTGTGTGTGTGTGAGAGTGTGTGAAAAAGTGTTTTTGTGTGTGTGTGTTTTGTGTGTGTGTGTGTGTGTGTGTGTGTGAGAGTGTGTGTGTGTGAAAGAGTGTGTGAGAGTGTTTTTTTGTGTGTGTGTGAGAGAGAGTGTGTGTTTTGTGTGTGTGTGTGTGTGAGAAAGAGTGTGTGTTTTTTGTGTGTGCGTTTGTGAGATTGTGTGTGTGAGAGAGTGTGTGTGTATGTGTGTGTGTGCGTTTTTGTGATTAATGAGGACACAAATGTGTATAATGTCATGTGTATTACACTGGTATTATGACATAAACATGTTTTATGAGGACATTTCATGAGTCATATTTAAAATAGCTTTAAAAACACACTAAACAATGTTTATTAAAAATGTAAAAATGCAGAATGTTTAGGGGTTTAGGAGTAGAGGTCGTGTAGAGAGAGAGAATGTACAGTGTGTACAGTATAAAAACCATTCCGCCTGTGTGTGTGTGTGTGTGTGTGTGTGTGTGTGTGTGTGTGTGTGTGTGTGCTCAGGCATGTACATCCCCAGCTGTGATGAGGACGGCTACTACAGGAAGCTGCAGTGCGACCGCAGCCGAGACGAGTGCTGGTGCGTCGACCCTCACGGATCGGAGGCCACCGGGTCACGTATCCATGGAAACCCAGACTGCGGTGAGTGACAGCAGGTCTATCGCTTTCACGTCTCCCTGTTACGCGGGCCGTTCAGTGACTGTGTGTGTGTGTGTGTGTGTGTGTGTGTGTGTGTCCTATAGACGAGCTGCTCAGCTCTGGAGATTTCAGCAGCGGTGTCGGATGGGAGGACGAGGAGGAGAAAGACACAGATGAGAACGCAGAGGAGGAGGAGGAGGAGGAAGAGGAGGCAGGAGAGAGTGATGATGGTGGATACATCTGGTAAAACACCTGCATCATGTGATCAGATGAAACGCGTGCCGCCAGCGCATTGACAAACCACCTTTTTTACGCTTCCTGAAATATTTGCCCAACATTTATGTTTGTATTTTAGTGTCACTGATTTCCTGACTAGTGATTGTCATTGATTTAGAGAGGTCATGTTATGCCCTTATACAAAGTCTTGATGTTGTTTTTGGCTCTACTAGAACAGGTTTTCCTGCTTGAATGTTGATTATTTTCCTCATATTCTCCATTGTTGCAAAAGGCATAATAAGACCTCTTTAACTCTGACACACAGATCATTCGTCCTCATTGAGATGCAAGAAAGACTCAAACTCTAACGAAGGAACCTTGAAGTTTATGTTGACGTCTACAGATGCATCTTCATTAACAGGGTATTATAATTTATTTGACGTGATTTATGCAAAAGAACTTGAAACCTCTGGAGACCAAGTTCAACACTCACTGTACAGAAGTTCATCTGTGTGTTTGTGAATGTAGCCTGTAAAGAACACATGTGACGGGCGTCAGCAGCTCCGACGCACTGGAAAGAAGATACGACACTTCTGCAGATGTGTGCGCTCATTCGATGAGTTTAAGACTCAGACTATGGAAGCTTGTTTCCGCCACTATTCTGACTTTTCTTCTTGCATTTGCGAGTTTGAATCTTATAAATGAGTTGGAATTGCGAGATACAAAGTCGGAATTGGGAGATATAAAGTCGGAGTTGCGAGTTATAAAGTCGGAATTGCATTATATAAAGTCAGAATTGCTTGTTATAAAGTCAGAATTGGGAGATATAAAGTCGGAATTGCAAGATAAAGTCGGAATTGCGAGTTGTAAAGTCGGAATTACATTATATAAAGTCAGAATTGCGAGTTGTAAAGTCGGAATTGCACGAGATATAAAGTCGGAATTGCGAGTTGTAAAGTCGGAATTGCACGAGATATAAAATCGGAATTGCAAGTTATAAAGTTGGAATTGTGAGATATAAAGTCGGAATTCCGAGTTGTTATAAAGTCGGAATTGCGAGTTGTAAAGTCGGAATTACATTATATAAAGTCAGAATTGGGAGATATAAAGTCGGAATTGCGAGTTGTAAAGTCGGAATTACATTATATAAAGTCAGAATTGTGAGAGATAAAATTGGAATTGCAAGTTATAAAGTTGGAATTGTGAGATATAAAGTCGGAATTGCGAGTTGTAAAGTCGGAATTGCACGAGATATAAAATCGGAATTGCAAGTTATAAAGTTGGAATTACGAGATATAAAGTTGGAATTGCGAGTTGTAAAGTCGGAATTGCTCGAGATATAAAGTCGGAATTGCGAGTTGTAAAGTCCGAATTACATTATATAAAGAGAATTGGGAGATATAAAGTCGGAATTATGAGTTCTAGTCGGAATTGCATTATATAAAGTAAGAATTTTTTTCCCTTGCAATTGCGAGTTTTTATCACGCAACTCTAACTTTATATCACGCAATTCTCATTTTATAACTCGCAATTGTGACTTTATATCTCACAATTCTGAGAAAAAAGTCAGAATTGTGAGATAAAAAGTCGTAATTACCTTCTTTATTTTTGATTTCATGGTGGAGACAAGCTTCCATTTCAGACAGAGTCAAGAGAGCTGTGTATTAAGATTGAGTTACGCAAAGTAATCAGGTGTGGAGCATCTAAAAGTCTCAAAATGAATTCTCTGATTCACAGTTACAAGAAAATGTAAATTTGTGCATTAAATGTGCAAACATACTTGTGTATTTATGAATTGTGTTTGCATTTGCAAATCGTATTTTGTGAATATGAATTTATTTATTGTTTGCAAATATTTAAACTTTTTTGTAACTTACGTAAGTGTATAAAAGTATATATTTATTATTTATAAGTGATGTATTTCGTATATATTTGCAAGCAGAAATTGACAGTCATAACCTCATGATTTGCAAATGCACAAAGTACGATTCAAAACCTAATTCATAAATACACAAGTGTTTCATATTTCTGAAGTTTTCTTTGTGTAGCTTATGTTTAAGTTTATTATAAGTATACGTTAATAAATTATAAGTAAATGTATATGTATATGTATTTATTATAAGTATTTGAGAAGAGAAACTGACAAACCTAATTTATATTTGCAGAATTGAAAATGCAGAAGCAAATTTACAAAATTCACAAATGCAAAACCTAATTCATAAATACACAAGTGTTATTTGAAGGTTTCTACATGAATAAAGCAATTTATTTTGATAATGTGAATTAGCTTAAGCATGTGTGAATCATATTTTGTAAATGCATCAATTTTGAGACTATTTTAGCTCCATATTGTTCTGCCAACAAAAGAATGTATGTAGTGAACACGGACGGAGAAATACAGTATCAGAACTCTTTAAACAGGAATGTAACTGTAGTATAATTTATTATGACTGAAGGCTGCAGAATAGATGGTTTCACACTTGTTTCAGCTTCTGAATCAGAACTGACTCCAGATTCTTGAATGTACAACTCAATGTATGTGTATTTCTGTTCATTTAGACTGGGAGTTGAATGCGGTAAAAAAAAAAGAAAAGAAACATTAATAATGGAAATGTTTGAATTGCTTTATTTTTCGTATTGCATGATAGTTCACAACAAAAAGCTCTTTTATTGGCTCCTTCTCTGTAAAATAAGAGTAAAACCGTGATGTCTAATGTTGAGATTGTGGCACTATGGCTGAAGTCGGCTCCTCTAAATCTGTGAAATAAAATGTTGTAAATAATTGAACCGTCTCTCTGATACATTATCAACTGTGTGTTCGTGTGTAAAAGACATATTTGATGTTGCTAGACATCTTAAGAAACTCCTGAGGAGAAATATCTCACGACGCAGCTCGTTCATTTACTCCGCATTGACTGAGCTTGACAAAGCATCTGAAAATCAATATCTGGCAGAGTTGCTGTTTGCAGTGAACTGAATTATTATACAGCCTCAAAGTCACTGAAAGCACATGCCATGACCGTGTTTCAGCTTTATTCAGGGCAAGGTTAAAAAAAAAAAAATCATGCAATGTAGTAGATCTTCTATGCATAGAGCAATTTGCTCAGTATACATTCCATACTGCGGGACTAGTAAGAGTAGTATGCCTTTACGTTCATGCATTTGGCAGACGCTTTTATCCAAAGCAACTTGCAGTATTTTAATGCATGCATTCAGATATTGAATATTTTTTATTCATGCATTCCCTGGGAATCGATCTCATGACCTTTGTGTTGCTACGTAATTAAAGCTACGACATTTGAATGTCTGAAGTGTCCAACATTCCCTATTTGTTTTTTGTTTTCTTCAGTTAATTAAATGCGGGTATTTAAAATCGCCATAAAAGCAAAATGGAAGTTTTTTGGCTTTTTATTTACTTTTTACTTTTATTATTATTATTTATTGCGTGCCTCCAAAGACTATAGAATAACACAAGACGCGTCACTTGTATTGTTTTGAATGGGAGAATAAGTCCCGCCTTCTAAATAAGAGCCAATCGCCGACTGGTAAAGTCATCGCATCACTGCAGCGGCCGTTAGAAGCTCCGGTTCCTATAGAAACAGTCAGACACGCACCTCCGAAATGAGACACAAGAGACGCGCAATTAAGTCTGCACATGCGCATTAGCTTAATCCAGCCTGAAAAATACAGTTTTTTGTCATGATTCGAGTATTTGGAAATAAAATTTATGAAACAGTTGATGTCAGATTTCATTGGTGATTTCAAATATGAAATTTAATCGAAAGCTTGGCAAACAGCTTTGGAGAATTTGATGTTTCCCCATTCAAAGAGATAGGAGCTAGAATGCCCAATAGGCCTTTCAGAGATGGCCACAGAGTGAAATGACTTGTCTTAAAAATGAAAATAATGTAATTTATTACTCATCCTCATGCTGTTCCACACCTGTAAGACCTTCATTAATCTTCAGAACACAAATTAAGATATTTTAGTTGAAATCTGATGACTCCGTGAGGCCTTCATAGCCAGCAATGACATTTCCTCTCTCAAGATAATGTACTAAAAACATATTTAAATCAGTTCATGTGAGTACAGTGGTTCAATATTAATATTATAAAGCCACGAGAATATTTTTGGTGTGCCAAAAAAACAAAACAATGACTTATTTAGTGATGGTTGATTTCAAAACACTGCTTCAGCTTCGAAGCGTTATGAATCTTTTGTGTCGAATCATGATTTCGGATCGCGTGTCAAACCGCCAAACTGCTGAAATCACGTGACTTTGGCGCTCGGAACCGCTGATTCGACACAAAAGATTCATAACGCTCCGAATCTTCCTGAAGCAGTGTTTTGAAATCGGCCATCACTATATAAGTCATTATTTTGTTTTTTTGGCGCACCAAAAATATTCTCGTGGCTTTATAATAGTAATATTGAACCACTGTACTCACATGAACTGATTTAAATATGTTTTTAGTACATTAATGGATCTTGAGAGAGGAAATTGCTGGCTATGAAGGCCTCACTGAGCCATCGGATTTCAACTAAAATATCTTAATTTGCGTTCCGAAGATTAATGAAGGTCTTACGGGTGTGGAACGACATGAGGGTGAGTAATAAATGACATTATTTTCATTTTTGAGTGAAATAACCCTTTAAAAGGACTTTGGCGCCTCTGATCTGCGCGCGTTTCTCCGTGCACGCGCGAAATTTAAAAATTAATGGTCATTTTGTTTTACTGACTGGCTAACATTCGTTTATCGATCTCTTTACGTGAATTGGGACGCATCTAGTCATTGAATCTTCAGGGTGAAGGGGGGAAACTTTGGCAGAAGAGACCAGAAGTCTTTCAGCATATTGCAGAGGTGATGCAAGTGTTTCAAACACTCACACATTCACATTTGTGCACATATTGCATTTACAGCATGTAGATACACTACGGTTTAACCATTATAAAACTGTTTTATTGACAGCCTGAGGCTTAAACACACATTTATAGCCAATGTGAAAGAACATGCACTATTTATTCTGAAAACAACAACTGGTGTTTGCCACGATACTGCTTATTTCTGCTTACAGTCACCAGATTTGATAATAAATCTGTCTCTCTGAATAATCTGTGTGAACTGTGAGATCTGGAGATCACTGCTGCCTCCTGGTGTTTTGCAATGGAACTAAACATGGCTGACGTTACAGGAAATGTTTCAGCCAATAATGAGAATTCTGCAATTTACTCGTGTGTTTTAAACCCATATGAGTTTAAAACACATTATTTCACTGAAGAAATAATTATTTCTTCAGTGAAACACAAAAAGAGACATTCTGAAAAATCCCTACGGTTAGTGACCACGTCTGTCAAGCTCCAAAAAGCACCATAAATGATCATAACTGTAGTGCATTTTAATTGTTTGTTAATTTGTTTACTGAAATCTAGCTTTCAAATCTCGTTTGTGTTGATGTACATGAGTCATATAAACTGCTGTTATGCTTTTATCATACTTGTAGAAAATCCACGATTTACAGGTTTATCTCCTGTGACTGTTTCAAAGTTCATCACTTAAAGGGTTAGTTCACCTAAAAATGAAAATAATGTCATTTATTACTCACCCTCATGCCGTTCCACACCCGTAAGACCTTCGTTAATCTTCAGAACACAAATTAAGATATTTTAGTTAAAATCCGATGACTCCGTGCATAGCCAGCAATGACATTTCCTCTCTCAAGATCCATTAATGTACTAAAAACATATTTAAATCAGTTCATGTGAGTACAGTGGTTCAATATTAATATTATAAAGTGAAGAGAATATTTTTGGTGCGCCAAAAAAACAAAATAACGACTTATATAGTGATGGCCGATTTCAAAACACTGCTTCAGGAAGCTTCGGAGCATAATGAATCGGCGTATCGAATCATGATTCGGATCGCGTGTCAAACCGCCAAACTGCTGAAATCACGTGACTTTGGCGCTCCGAACCGCTGATTCGACACGCTGATTCATAACGCTCCGAAGCTTCATGAAGCAGTGTTTTGAAATCGGCCATCACTATGTAAGTCGTTATTTTGTGTTTTTTGGCGCACCAAAAATATTCTTGTCGCTTTATAATATTAATATTGAACCACTGTACTCACATGAACTGATTTAAATATGTTTTTAGTACATTAATGTACATGAACTAACCCTTTAAAAGGGGCTTTATGTAGAATTCATAAACACTTATTAGCGACACCGGTGGCCGTTAAGTGAACTACAGCCAGCTCGTGCTTGTGCACACACTCGTTATGTACAAAAGACTGAACGTGATTCAAGGCCGCGATATACTCAAGCTGAAGTTCTTCGTTCTTCTCTTAGAAGTAAAAATAAATTGGAAATACCTTTGCAGTAATACTTTTTACGAACATTGAATGGAAGATCTGGAGTGCGCGTTAACATCACAACCTTTTGATTTTCCCGGCAAAAACGTCCCGATTCCTTCACATAAAAATCAGTCTACAGGCTTTCAGAGATAACCTAGGAAGTTGGGGAAAGTCTCGTTTTTTTTAAGTTTCTTTACAAGCACATATTGGCAATATAAAAAGCGATTAATACATGAAAATTCTTACATAGCCTTGTTCTTGCTTTAATTGCATCATGGTTCAGTTAAACTATCAAGTTGAAAGATTTATTGCATGAATGATTAAGTAAGTTTTCCCCCTTTTTTGGGAATTATTTGAACACTCGGTTGTATGATCATGCATTTTAATTATTTTTTTTACTCTGAGACAGCCCAGGTCATTTTCAATGTACTGAAAAAATCATCTTGTTTGTGTTTCACAGAAGAAAGTAAGTCCGGTACAGGTTTGGACAGCATGAGGGTGAGTAAGTGACAGATTGTTTCGTGCTAAAGATACTGAGTGAATTATCAGTTTCAGAGGTTTGAGGATTACTAACAATCTGCAACTGAAAATCAAGATCTTGAATGACTGCAGAAACATTCTTCAAAATATTAATAGTTTATAGATGTTTACAGTCTGTTAGGATGGATTCCTGTACACTCAAGTCAAGGCTATGAACAATAAAAACACATTTATACTCCATTATACAATATTTACAAATTTGCAAAAAAAAATGATCACGTGTCTCTGCCGTAGGCGTTCTCCTATCAGACCTTCATCTGATGATCAACAAACACCAACGGCATCTGATGACATACACTATATGAACATTATCTACACAAACACTGTACAGTAGAATATATTACAACATACTATACATCTCAAACCACAGACCAGCTTTTTACAACATCTATAGATGAGAGTACGCCAAATAATACTACAACACTCAAGTGTATCAGTGCGACTCGAAGTTTAAAAACTTAAGCAAAAGCGGCAGGAACTGAAATATTACATGTGCTTGTACTTTGATCATTGTTTAAAAACGAATGGCTTGATTCCACTTTGCATCCACATTCGCAGGCTTTAATAAAGTGACAGCATGTTCTTCTGCATTTAAAGCTGCAGTGTGTAAACTGCAGAAATGACACCCTCCATCTTTAACATGCAGAATTGAGACTAAAATGACAGAACCAATCAGTAATATCCACTAAAACACAATAAAATGGTCAAATCAACATCTCTTATTGCTGATAATCACAGAGCAGGACTAAGATCAGGACAGAACGGATGTAATGGTGTCTGAAATCAGTCGATGTACTGCGAGAGCCATCGGAAACCTTCCCCGTAGCCCTGCTTCTTCAAAACACTGCACATGAAAACCTCCAGCGGCCGCACGCTCAGCTCCTTCAGCGACACGCTGCCCTGTAAACACAGCATGCAACATGTGAAGCTACATTACCAAGACTGGGCATTGACACAAATTGCATAGTTCGATTCAATTTGGACTCATAAGCAGATTCAATATTGATTCAGGGGTTGGACAAAATAATGTAAACACCCACAGTTAATTTCATTTGAGTAGCTACAGTGAAAAACAGTTCCAAAAAAAAAAAAAAAAAAAAACAGCCCCAACTCTGACCGGGTGTATCTCTGGATCTACATAATCAAATTACTTTAAGTGACTAGTAAAGTAACACATTAACAAGTAACTAGTAAAATAATGCATTACAAGTTGTGTACTCAGATTACTTTTTCAAGTAACTAGTAAAATAATTCATTACATGTTACGTAATCTGATTACTTTTTCAAGTAACTAGTAAAATAACGCATTACAAGTTACGTAATCTGATTACTTTTTCAAATAACTAGTAAAATAACGCATTACAAGTTACGTAATCAGATTACTTTTTCAAGTGACTAGTAAAGTAACGCATTACAAGTAACTCGAGTTACATAATCCGATTACTTTAACTAATAAAGTAACACATTACACGTAACTTGAATTACGTAATCAGATTACTTTAAGTAACTAGTAAAATAATGCATTACAAGTTACGTAATCAGATTACTTTTTCAAGTAACTAGTACAGTAATGCATTACAAGTAACTCGAGTTACATATTCCAATTACTTTATTAAGTAACACATTACAAGTAACTTGAATTACGTAATCAGATTACTTTTTCAAGTAACTAGTAAAAAAAGCATTACAAGTTATGTAATCAGATTACTTTTTCAAGTAACTAGTAAAAAAAGCATTACAAGTTATGTAATCAGATTACTTTTTCAAGTAACTAGTAAAATAATGCATTACAAGTTACGTAATCAGATTACTTTTTCAAGTAACTAGTAAAATTATGCATTACAAGTTACGTAATCAGATTACTTTTTCAAGTAACTAGTACAGTAATGCATTACAAGTAACTCAAGTTACATATTCAAATTACTTTATTAAGTAACTAGTAAAGTAACACATTACAAGTAACTTGAATTACGTAATCAGATTACTTTTCAAATAACTAGTAAAGTAACGCATTACAAGTAATTCGAGTTACATAATCCGATTACTTTAACTAGTAAAGTAACACATTACAAGTAACTTGAATTACGTAATCAGATTACTTTAAGTAACTAGTAAAATAATGCATTACAAGTTACGTAATCAGATTACTTTTTCAAGTAACTAGTAAAAATCAACGTTTTTTGGCGGGGTTCCCCTGATAAAATTCAAATTCCAGGGGCTGAATATCATGTTATTTGGGGTCACTTATTAGAAATAAGAGTGTTGAACTTCCTTCTCCTATATCCTATTCTTCTTTAATCCAGAATGGCAGTACATCTGAAAGGTTTGTTTGAGCTGCGCCCTCTACTGTACAGGTGTAAATATGCACTTCCTTCAGCCTGAGACTTATTCATTTCACTTTTGGTGTGAAAGGGCCTTAACATTTACCAAAAAAAGAACTTTTGTTATTAAAAAAATAAAAAAAATAAAAATACTTTCCCCAACAATGGACATGATCATAACATCATCTGCCCTGGTCAGTTTAATGACATGATATTATTGAACTACTGTGGGCAGTTTAGGAGAGAAGAGAGAGAGGCAGATTCCCTCCTTCAACATCTCTGAAGCGCCTGGCAGAGATTGATACTTGGTTTTTAAGAGCTCATCAAAATGAGAATCAAATCAAGAAATCAATATTTTCAACCCAGCCCTACATGTTACCTTACATTAGTGTTATTTGTCTGTGATTGCTTGGCACTGACCTTCCCAGTAGTCTGTCCTTCCAGAGCGAAAACCTCTCGTAGTCTCATCTCACTCACGGCCTCGGGTCGGTCGATCTTATTGCCCAACACCAGCACCGGCACGCTGGAGATTGTCTCGTCCGACAGCAGAGCCTGAAAACACAGAGATTCACCTCAAAAAAACGCAGTTACTGAGAGGCACGTCTGCCGCGCCATCAGCTGAAGTAGCGAATTCTAGTGCGGCTAAGTTTGTTTTATATTTGACATTCACAAAATGCCCATTATATGCTCCATTTCTATAAGTTTCCTTTGCATGGCACAATGTGGAATTTTTAACTCTTTCCCTGCAATGAATATCTGAACATGCAATATATCAAAATAAAGAAAAAGCTGAGAAAATCATGTTTTTTTAAAGACTACAACGTGCATAAGCAATGCTTTTATCGCTTGTTTCTGCTCTTTTTTGCCTGTGTTTTGATCCAGAGATTCTCTACTCTTTCAGAAGTTGCATAATAGCGCCCTCTATCGTAAAACAGTGAAAACAAGGAAAGCCGGAAAATACCGTCAATGGTGGAGAAAGAGTTAAAAGTGAAACCAACAGTATGTTGAAACACTTATTCCTTATTAAATAGCACAAGGCTTGTTTTGAGTACACCTTCAGTCATTTTCAATTGTTTAACTGATTTATGAAATTGATATGAAAAAGTGCAATGCAAAGAAAATCTATTCATGCATTTCCAAGTTGGTTTGGCTTGAGTATGTGATAGAAGCGGAGAATATAATGGGCATTTCGCGAACGTCAAATTTAAAACTAACTTAACCACACCGCGATGACTTACGTCAAGTTCCACCTTAGATTCTGCAAGACGCTCGTGATCGGCACAATCCACAAGGAAGACCACAGCGTTGACGGCAGGCAGGTAGTTCCTCCACACTCGCCGTGCTGGAGATGAAAGGAGTGAGCGCAGCGGTCAAGCTCCAGAATTCACATTTGGTGCGTTCAAGTCATGTCGGAAAGATTGTATTTTCTTTCGTAACTGTCGTTGTAAACACTACTTCCCACATTGTAAATACAATCTTCCCAGAAGGACTTGAATGCACTAAAGAGCACTGCAATGATCACGTATTTTTGTAGGCCAACCCGGAAGTTAGAATCAAACTGGTTCCCTCAACAAAAACCCAATATGATTTTAAGGGGTTCAAGCGTGTAGATCTGAAACTCTATTGTAATTCTTAAAATTTCCAAGGATCAGCATTCTGCCCTAAAATAGATTGGACAGACCAAACCATAAGTCATAGAGACTTTGAGAGCTGGTAGTACTCACACCATCTACAACGTCACCAAGTCTCGCCCCAATCGGCCTGACGGGGGCGTTACAGTGGTCAAAAGTACGAAATGGCTCATAACTAAACTAAACTGTTAGTACTAAGTTTTTGGCCCGATCAGAACTAAACCAGTGCAGCAAGATTCCCCAGAGTCTGATTTTCAATAAATATCCCAAAAAAAGTTGAAATTTCAATTCACGGCCCCTAAGGGCCGCCAAAACGTTTGAAGTGGGTGGAGCCACTTTTACTAAAATGGCTATAAATCGTGAACGGAATGAGATATTTTCACCAAATTTGGTACACCTATGTTAGAGCTCATTCAGAGGTTGCATCAAAAAGGATGCAGTGACTGGCCACTTGGTGGCGCTATAACAGGAAAAAAACATGAAAATGGCTATAACTACTTAACCTTTAGTCGGATTCACTTGAAAATTGGCATGCAGTGTCTTTGTCCAAGGTACCATGATTGTCTATGAGGACACTGACGTATCTCAAAAAACATGTCCGCCATCGGCCAATGAATTTTGAGCAGCTATCAGACAAGATTAACGGAGGCCGATCCGAATGAAACTCGCTGGGCCTGTTTGACTCACGGCTCTGGAGCCCTGTGAGAAATTCGAAAGAAATCGTGTTTTTCCACGTGCTTAAAGGATTGTGTATCGCGCAATTTTTCGCACACGTCCACGACATTCGTACCACATGGTAGAACTCCTCATTCTGAGCAACTTTGCCTCCAGGACCGCTGCTGTCCATCGAATCGTTCGTTAAATATTGGAGATTATTTCTGGCTCAACCTTGATAACTGTTACAAAGCTTTAAAAACCACATATTTCCTATGATAAACTGCCTGTATTGGCTGTAAATGGTCTTTTCCATCTACGATCGAGATGGTTACAGGCTTGCTAATTAAAACATTATACCTTTTTACGCATGTGCTGAAAAGCCTTAAAGTGCTTGAACCCCAATAATTGCTCCTCGCAGCTATATTTCCATAGACTTTTGAACTATTGCAAAACACTTGCAGGTTTTGTCCATCAACATAATTTTCACAAAAAACACAACTTTTATGAATTTTGAAGCCTAAAAAGAATCTCCAGAAATAAAAAGCTAAACTTAAAAGCGAAACTACACCACGATCACTCAAGCTAATTCAGTCTTTATTAAAAAAAAAAAAAAACTTTACAAATATTATTCTCCAACGCACGTTCACAAGAGCATCACAATAAATGCGTGTTGTTACATAAACGTGCATCTGAGTTTAATATTTTTAATCTTCTCCTTTGTGTTAATTGAATTAAACCAAATGATCAGATTGATATTGATTTATAATTCTGACCTTGTACATGACCACCCAGATCGAACGTAGTGAACGTCATTCCTGCGATGGTCAGCTCCTCTGACGCTGACATAAAACACAAACAGGATCAGGTCATCAACTGTGAGCGATGCCTGATGGGAATTATTAATTTCACAGTTCTATTGTAGTGATTCTGTCTTACTGGGGTGTAATGTGGGCACATGTTGTCCTAATCTGTCGTCTTTGAGCATGTGAAGTAGAGTCGTTTTTCCAGCATTGTCCAGCCCGAGAAAAACCAGCTTCCCAGACTTCTTATACAAACCTGCAAAAAAACAAAGACTACGTTGACATATATCAAACTATACATATTGCTCTATTAAATATTACTGCCAAAAACATATGCAGGCAGGAGTTAAAGGATTAGATCAGAATTAAAATTTCCTGATAATTTACTAACCCCCATCTCTTCCAGTCGGAAAGAAATGAAGGTTTTTGAGGAAAACATTCCAGGATTTTTCTCCATATAGTGGACTTCACTGGGGTTCAACGGGTTGAAGGTCCAAATGTCAGTTTCAGTGCAGCTTCAAAGAGCTCTACATGATCCCAGACGAGGAATAAGAGTCTTATCTAGAGAAACCATCGGCCATTTTCAAAAATAAATAAAAATTATATACTTTTAACCACAAATGCTCATCTTGCACTGCTCTGTGATGCTCCACGCATTACGTAATCATGTTGGAAAGGTCATACGTAGGCAGAAGTACCGCATTTTGTCCAACATCTTTGTTTTACCTTTTTTTGTAAAGGCTGTTTGACTTTGTAGATGCTGAATCGGTATTTCCGTGACCTTTCCAACATGATTACGTCATGCGTGGCGCATCACAGAGCAGTGCAAGACGAGCATTTGTGGTTAAAAAGTGTATAATTTTTTTTTTTTTTTTAGAAAATGGCCGATGGTTTCTCTAGATAAGACTCTTATTCCTCGTCTGGGATCATGTAGAGCTCTTTGAAGCTGCACTGAAACTGACATTTGGACCTTCAACCCGTTGAACCCCAGTGAAGTCCACTATATGGAGAAAAATCCTGGAATGTTTTCCTCAAAAACCTTCATTTCTTTTCGACTGAAAAAAGAAAGACATGATCATCTTGGATGACATGGGGGTGAGTAAATTATCAGGAAATTTTAATTCTGAAGTGAACTAATTCTTTAAATAGTCACGTGACCGATATCTAGATGAGCAGAATAGACACAAACTCAAGCGTTTATAATCTGAACTCACCTAAAAACTGCAGCACTCCACTAAACCCTCTGTAGATCCAGTCAAATATAAATGACATTGCAGATGTTTCCTATCCAAATAAAAAACAAAAACAAAAAATATTACTAAAATGTTAAGAACATGGGAATACTATGGTACATTATGTTACCTTTTGTACCATGTTAGGGACTAAACAAAAAAGTACCATAATAATATTAGCGTGCATGTAAATACCATGGTAAAGAAATTCAGTACCATAACATCTTTACTGTACTCTGTAGTGTAGATCAGCTGTCAGTGATGTATTTACACATAAATCGTTTGATTCACCTGATTTTAATCATATAACACTCATGACACACACACACACATCAGATGAGTGACAAAGTCATCAGGTGTAAGATCACACACACACACACACACACACACACACACACATGTTTGTTTTTGTGAATTGTGGGGACTTTCCATAGACTTCAATGCATTTTACACTGAACAAACTGTACATTCTATCCCCCTACCCTGCCCCTACCCCTAAACCTAACCCTCACAGGAAACTGTGCAAACTTTTACTTTTTCACAAAAACTCATTCTATATGATTTATAAACCCATTTACATTGTGGGGACCGCTGGCTGGTCCCCACGATGTAGGTGAACTCAGGTTTATATTACATCATGGGGACATTTGGTCCCCACAATGTAATATAAACAAAAGCACACACACACACACACACACACACACACACACACACTGTTAATCCCGGGCCTGAATAAAGCCTCATCCGGCTCCAGCACAACTCTCGCTCTGCTTCAGTGTGTTTTTATCATCTCTCACCGTTTATCAGACGCGTGTCACGGCCTCAATGTGTCGCCGATGAATCCTCCGGTTTATGATGCGATTATATTAAAGCGCGCGTGCCGTGGAGCGTCTCTAGTAACCCGCAGAATCTCTCACATGAGCGCGCACGCCAACCTGACACCACTTCCGCCTTGACGCACGTCATCATCGATGCGCGATCTCATTGGTTAGAGCAAGTGGGGTCCGTGACAATCAGAAATATTTAGAGAAAAACAGTATATATATATAAATATATATTTTAAAGAACTTTACTTTATGTTTATATATGACATTTCCTCTCTCAAGATCCATTAATGTACTAAAAACATATTTAAATCAGTTAATGTGAGTACATTTGTTCAATATTAATATTATAAAGCATTGAGAATATTTTTGGTGCGCCAAAAAAAAAACAAAATAACGAATTATATATTGATGGCCGATTTCAAAACACTGCTTCAGGAAGCTTCGGATCGTTATGAATCAGCGTGTCGAATCATGATTCGGATCGCGTGTCAAACTGCCAACGGCTGAAATCATGTGACTTTGGCGCTCCGAACCGGTGATTCGACACAAAAGATTCATAACACTCCGAAGCTTCATGAAGCAGTGTTTTGAAATCGGCCATCACTATATAAGTCGTTATTTTGTTTTTTTGGCGCACCAAAAATATTCACTTTATAATATTAATACTGAACCACTGTACTCACATGAACTGATTTAAATATGTTTTTAGTACATTAATGGATCTTGAGAGAGGAAATGTCATTGCTGGCTATGCAGGCCTCACTGAGCAATTGGATTTCATCAAAAATATCTGCGTTCTGAAGAATAATGAAGGTCTTACGGGTGTGGAACGGCATGAGGGTGAGTAATTTATGACATTATTTTCATTTTTGGGTGAACTAACCCTTTAATGGGTTTCAATCGCCAACCTCTGTCAATGCAGGTCTGTTGCAAATACAATTACTGACCACTAGATGCCACTATTTACTCATCAATTCCAACACCTTATTACTTACTCTGCTCAATCTACTCAACGTATTTTAAATGTTGTATTAAAAAAGTGTAACAAATGGGTGATTTTACTTTAATTATTATTCAGTCTACATATCAAATGTTAAAACATTAATCACATATCCTGTAATAAAGCTCTCATTTCTGCCTTAATCAATCTTTAAGTGGATTTTAATTTTGTGTGATGGTAATGACAGGCTTAAAATTAAATTTTCAATACTTGCTTGGGAGAAGTAATTAAAGGTTCAAGTTTAAAGCTTTTATTTAATTCTTTAAAATTAGAATGAGTTTTTTTTTTCTTCTGTGTAGAACAGGACATTTCCCTTAATTGCAGGAAGATCTTTATGCATCGTTAACACCATCCTCTAATGACAATGAAATGTTTGTTTTCCTGTAAACAGCAGTTCACACCTGCTTGACATTTGGAGTAACAGATGCTGCTTCATTGATGATGGTTGCCATGGTGATGGTGCATGAAGTCAAGAATAACATCATCATGTTAGCAACAATTACCTGTAGAATCAGGTGTTGCCATGCAATTATACAAATTAATTTAATATGCTACAATTAGATGTTCCTTTAACATACACATGATGACCATATATAAATAGAGAAAGATGCATCATATAAACATGTATCAGTAAAATTGTTAATATGGATTGTAATAACCACCAGAGATGTTTATAAAGTCACATTGTTTAATTCGGATTCACAGTTTGCATGTTCATACAGACTTTCTAACATCCAAACTTTTCTCAGGCCTCTACAACTTTATTAATCAAACTATACAGTGTTGATCTGTAACTAATATAATATACTGCAGAAATATGACAGCCGTGATTGATGGATTTGTCTGTGGTGTAATAAAATGTTTTCTGGCAATTTATTGTTCCTGTCGCCGCTGATGATCTTCTATGTCTGTTTGTAATAGAACCATTGATCAGCTGGAAAGAGAGAAAAAATGAGAAAAATGTATTCATTCATTATTATTATTATTATTTTTAAATAAAATAAAAATGCTTGAATCAAAGTCCCTTTAAGACGAGTTATTTCACTCGGCGGCCATCTTAGAAACGCATCTCTTTGAATGGGGAAACATCAAATTCCCCAAAGCTGTTCGCCAAACTTTCGATTAAATTTCATATTTGAAATCACCAATGAAATCTGACAACTGTCTCATAAATTTTGTTTCTAAACAGTCAAATCATGACAAAAAACGGCATTGTTCAGGCTGGATTAAGCCGTTTCAATAGGGTGTTTGCAATCACGTGGTTCTGGTGACGCGTGGAATTCTGGTGGAGGGCAAGCAGTGAAAATTAGAATGGAATAGATTGAGAAAAGTTCTTTCTGTGCTGGTTTAGAAAGGTATAAACAGAAAATCACAACATATGTTGGACGTGATCCATATGTTATGAAGAGGAGCGACTTTTCCGCTGAATTGAAAGACTTGATTGCCATCGAGGAGGTAGATATAGAGAATGTGAAGCTGCCGTCACGCCGCATTCAGTTCTAGTCTGGGTTTGTTTATATCACGCTGCCTTTCTGCTAGTGAAGTTACAGGCATTATTTTGATTTTCTGTCGTGATTGTGAAAAATTTCGCCATTGTAGGTCATTTATGCTGAATCGAGAAATGCAACAGGAGCTCACATCATCGTTCAGGGAAAAAAAAAAGTTAAACGTTAAAAGTTAAAAACTTAAAAAAAAAAACAATACAAGTTATGTAAATGATAAAAGCTCCTTGTGGGTTCTCGGTTTGATCGATTTGAGCAACCATAAATGACGCAAAACATACGAATTTGAGTTTTTGATATGATTCCTATAGAAAAATCAGTCCCTGCCCTCCAGCCGCATTTCGCGTGCAGCAGTGACGTCATGTGCAAACACCCTATAGAGGGTATGCACGTGATGTCACCGTCGACAGTTACGACTGCGGTTACGCCCACTGAGTGGCACAAAGACTGAGCGGCAGCATTGGTTTTCAGCGTGAATGTCACGAAAAACACACAAAACACATCCAAAACGGGAAAGAGCTTTGTGATTGACTGTACAAATAGATTTGACACAAAATCTGAGGTATATATTTAAAGACTGCAGAAAGCTACAGAAAAAAAGAAGCAAATAGGTCGCGGCAATTCACAACTGGACTTCAAGCAGAGAAACATTTGCAGTTACCATTTTGTGTCAAAACATTGGATTTTGAGGTAAAATCATACCCTATACATATTGTATTGTTATATATTGTGTTGACAACTCATCAATTAAATATATACCATCTTATATTCTGCATAATTGGGTGTTTTTAAATAAACACTGACAAAAACTATACAAGTTTTAGGGCTGGACAATATGACGATATATATAACATTGATATAAGTGATTACACAGATTTAAACCTACCTATATTGTAGTTATATAAAGCTTTCACAGGCAGATTTGCTTTATGTATTTATGCTTTATGATTCCTGGCTGCATGATTAGGTTTCTTTGACATGTTATAGACCAATTTGGTGTTTGCAAACAGCGATGACGTTTTTTTATGGGCGGAGCCTACCTGGTTGCAGAAAATGACAGTTGAGCAGTAGCAGTAAATAGGAAGCCACGAAATAAAAGAATAAAAAAAAGTTAATTTCGAGTTTATATCTCACAATTCTGACTTTTATTTCTCGCAAACCTGAGTTTATATCTCACATTTCTTACAAAGAAAAACAGAATTGTGAGATATAACTTACTCGTTATCATGTCTTTTCTGAATTGCAATTTATCCCGCAATTCTGACTTTTTTCCCCTCAGAATTGTGAAATAAACTCACAATTGCGAGTTATAATGGATGAACTGGGAGTCATAAACACGCAAATGCAAGAAAAAAAGTCAGAATTGTGAAATAAAAATTTTATAGACTGTTTAAAAGTTATCTATGTAAAATGTTATAGGTTTAAATATTATTTCATGCTGTAACTGCTATGTATGTATGTCCTCTGAACTGCATATGTGAATATTATGTAGACTTACTGTTTGCATCAAATTCCAACTTTAATAGTAGACTAATCCTTGCAGGTGTGATATCAGTCCAGTCTGTGAAACGTCTCCGTTTAGCTTCAAAGGACGTTTTTAACGATGGTTTTCTTTAAAAATGAAGACTATATTTTTTTGCATTCCGATTCCAACATCCAGAGGCACAACAAAACGTTTTTCTCTTATTCTGTGGATTTAGCACATTTTCCTCCAATTGCTACCGCTATTTTTCTGCAACCACTATGCGCGCGCAGCTGCAAGTGACGTAATTGTGACGTCTGCTCCAAAGAGGTCTACAAGGAACACTTTCGAGCCCAACCTTTAGTGTAATTGTTTGTTTTACTCGCGTTTTCGCAGTTTCCTCTATTAAATCCAGTCATGCAGCAGGTTCTTTTGCCACTCAGTCCAGCTGAGGGAGCGTGTTCCGGCGGGAAAGTGACGTCTATGTATACCGGAGCTTCTAACGGCCGCTGCGGTGACGCAATGACATATCAATCGGTGATTGGCTCTTATTTAGAAGGCGGGACCGGATTTATTCCGCCATATTGCGCGTTGCACTTTCTCCCATTCATACAAGAGCATCGTCTTTTATTGTCTAATAATTCAACGGCCCCTCGTCAATTATTCCTTATGTAATGACTTATTTTACAGTCTACTATCATCTGTTGTTCAGAAGAAAATTAAAAAGGTGCTCAAATCCCAAATTTGCGGTCGGAGATCATCAGCTGAAGGACGGATCACTCACCTGAGCTGGGAACAGGCTCTGCGTCACCGTGAAGATGAGCCTGAAAACATAAGGTAGATTCTCACAGGAATAATTAAACATAAATAACAATAGAGTGATGCAGGGATGACGTCAAATCCCGCCACTGGTTTCCTCAAGATTTTCCTGTGGGTTTTATAATGGGGTTTTCAATTTGTGAGTAAAATAAGGTCTGTAGTAAACATAACTTGTCGATACTTTGAAGTTTTGTTCTACAACGTGAACTACTCCCGCTAAAATGCAAATTTTAAGCTGTTATGTAAACAAAACAAAAAAAATTCTAAGTAGCTAAGCAACATTCATGTATGTAAATAATTTATATTGTAGTATCGTCAACTTATGTTTAACCACAGACCTTATTTTAATAATAAATTTAAAAACCTGTAGGAAAATCTCGAGGGAACCAGTGGCGGGTTATAAAAATTATTTGGTTGGTAAAAATTAGGTTGACTTACAAATATTAAATAGCTAATATTTTTGACTTGAATAAAGCCAGATGTTAACTTTTTTCTTCAGTAATATATTGCACGAGTATTGTGTTCAACTTTAATCAGACTTAAAGGATTAGTCCACTTTTAAATAAAATTTTCCTGATAATTTACTCACCCCCATGTCATCCAAGATGTTCATGTCTTTCTTTCTTCAGTCGAAAAGAAATTAAGGTTTTTATGATGAAAACATTCCAAGATTATTCTCCTTATAGTGGACTTCACTGGGGTTCAACGGGTTAAAGGTCAAAATTACAGTTTCAGTGCAGCTTCAAAGAGCTTTAAACGATAAAAATATTCGAAAAAAATACAACTGTATATGCTTTATAAACACAAATTATCAGGAAAATTTTATTTAAAAGTGGACTAATCCTTTAAATGAGACTTTAATGGCACTTTACAAATCTCTTATAATACTTTTCTTATGCTTTTTTCTCATTTTTGCCGTTCACAGCTCCGGTTTCGACTTTATGCCAAACTTCTGTTCGAAACGACATGAGGGTGAGTAAATGACTGACGTTTAATTTTTGGATGAAACTTTAATGGCTTTTTAAAAGTTTAATCAGACTACTGACAAGATGATTAAACTCTCACCGCATTATTCTTTTATATAATTTGCAATGGCATGATTATTAAATCCAAACAGACTCCTGGAATTGTTTGAAAAGAATGCAATCAGCGGTTCATTATGCTCAAAGGTTGCCCAAAGTCTCGATGATTCAGCGAGATGGAATTATAATGCTCGGTATGTGTGACAGAAGAGTTGATAGAAAACACTCACTGAATCGACAATGACTTTGGCTTCGGTGCCGGAGCAGCAGAAGGGACTGTCGGAGACACAGGTGTTCATACTGCGGGACACATACATTTGAAACAGAAGCGTAACATTGAAATATGGACAAAGCAAAATGAGTCGGTGAAGGTGATGTGAACGAAACAAACCCAGACGATCAGCTTTTGAAATCTAATATCTGTTCGATATCTGGAAAGCTGGACGACACGATTCTCAATCACAGCGTGACAACAAAGGCTGTCTTGCTGTCTAATGTCTGCATTATGATCCTTCTTTTTAGAAAGAATGCATGCCTTCATATTGAACACCTGTTGCATGAAGCAGAAATTTTCAAAACCAATAGATTCAAGTGGTGTATGTACTTTAGTGAAGTGTATATTTAAAGAAAAGCCATAATAGTGCCTTCCTTTTAGAGTAGCCTTCACATTTGGACCATAGCCCCTTTAAAGGGGTCATGAATTGAGAAATCAACTTTTCTTGAGCTTTTGTTATATACTTCATACTATAAGAATATCCTGTAAGTTTCAGAACTGAAAACATCCTTGTTAGTCCAATAAAAGCTTTATTGACACCAGGCCCAGCGAACGATTTGTGAAACTCCGCCTCTGCTGAAGAAATCCACGCCTACTTCATCATTCCAATGTTAGCCCCGCCCACTGGTGTGTTAGTGAGAGGAGAGAAGAGCGATGCAGGACTAAAATAACATTACCTTACCTTATTAGTCCTAATGCAGGAATATGGTTATTTATTTTCAACAATGTGAATGTCTCAGTTGAGCTTTATTTATTTGCATTCACGATTTCACTGTGGATTCTTTGGTAAACCAATCGAATTTCAGTGCAAACAGACTTTTACGATATGGACTCGACAGTAATGCAACAACATGTCAGTAACTGTGCCTGATCTGATATTAATGATTCATGTACAGTCAGATGATCTTTGTCTGTGTGTCAGTAAATCAAACCAGTGACTAAACGCTCAACTTCACATTGTTTAAATTATATATAGAAAGTGATCAAAGAACGGTGCCTTTACAATCGCTGGAGCTGTCAATCAAACAGCACAGGTTTATCAGTGACTCGTGCCAAAACTCCCGTTTTATTTAACGAATCTCTTAGTTACATCGAGTTTGTAGTTATTTATGATGAAAGCTTTCATTAGTGTGCAGAAATTGACGAGATCACTGCTTTCATGCGTTCAACAACATGTTTGTGATCGACTACAGTGTTCATCGCTGCAACCTTTCATGCCACGATCTAAATATAATGCCATAGATGGAAATGTAATGCAGCAATTTTCACGATTAGTGAACCTTGAGAGCTGTAAAAATGTGCTAAAAGTTTTCAAAAGAGTAATAATTAGTTATTTCATATGCAAAGATGTTAACCAATCACAGCAGTGGGCGTTTACACTGAAGTCTCACAGAGACACGCCCCTTAAAACAGAGCGTTCAAATCAGAGGGATAAAATCAGGGTAGGAAAAATGCCTTTTATTTCTAAACGATGACAATTTTTTATGTAAAAAGTATGCTAAAATTATAAGTGCACCCCAGGAAACATTATAAAACAACAGTTCATGACCCCTTTAAACGTTCTTTATGGAACCATCACCAATAAAGAAGCTTTATTTTTAAGAGTGTAGGTTTTGAATTCAAGTTTCATTTAAATTAAAATCTCGTCTCTTTCATTATTGCTACACTCTAAAAATGATTTCATTACCCTTAATTTAAGTGCTTAGACAAAATTTTATTTGTCAAATTAAATCAGTTTAGTTGTATTAGGTCAAATTAATTTAATGTAGTATGTTTAACGTAACTTTATTACATTTATTTTACAGCCTGACAGTGCAGTTGAGCACTTTTAACACTGTTTTCTCTCCATACTGTAACTATAAATCCTCCAGAATCCGCTCAGACACATTCTTCGAAGAAGACGTGTTTCCCTGGCATGATCACGTCTGGGTTATCGCAGCCACGGAAAACAATCACTATGAGGTACGTGTTCATTTGCCGACCAAAGAGCGGTGGCCACATTCACAACACGTACGGTCCTCTCTGTTTGAGCTCAGACGGACGGCCTCAGAGAATGTGAATGCAGACGGATCACGCTGGGCCTTGTCAATGAGATCTGTCCTCATTTATCAGGCAAAAGAGAACATCTCAAGCCCTGTTTATAATTTGATCCTGCAAAATCTTTTCAAATGAAATCAGAAATAAACATTGACTAGTCATTGGGTGATATGTAAGTTTTTAGTGCAACATCACAGATGCTTAGTACATCATGTGATTGAACAGAATAACACAACTGAGCAGTTCTGTGTCGATTATAGTTTGAGCTAAAGCTAAATTATAGACTGACTGCCGTCTTACCAGCTGAGTTCTCCAGCGTCTGTTTTCTTGGAGATTAGAGCTTTCCAGAAACTATGAGTGTCCTTAACTGTTTTAATGGCAAAATCCTGCAAACCATAAATGAGAAAAAAACATTTTAAAACATTTAAATTATATATAATATCTTTGATATTTTTGTATGCATTTAAAAAATGTTTTTACTAGAACTAAACATTTTAAACATTTAAAACAGATATAGTATATTTGCAAAAAATTTCATTTAGTATATTTACTAAAATTAAACATTTTAAAACATTTAAGAAAATATATAGTATATTTGATACATTTTGTAAAAGCATTCAAAAATAAAAAATGATTTAATATATTTACTAAAATTTAAACATTTTAAAACATTTAAGAAAATATATAGTATATTTGCTATTTTTTTTAAAGCATTCAAAAATAAAAACGATTTATTTACTAAAATTTAAACTTGTAAACTTATTTTTTAAAGCATATAAAATAAAAAATGATTTAGTATGTTTAGTAAAAATAATCATTTTAAAACATAATATATTTTAAATATGTATTATTTACTCAAAATAAACATTTAAGAAAATATATAGTACATTAACACATTTTTAAAAGCTTTTAAAAATAAAAAGATAAACATTTAAAACATTTAAGAAAATATATAGTATATTTGCTAATTTTTTTAAAAGCGTTCAAAAGTAAAAAATTATTTAATATATTTACTCAAATTTAAACTTGTAAACTTATTTTTTAAAGCATATAAAAATACAAATTTTTTAGTATGTTTAGTAAAAATAAACATTCTAAAACATAAAATATATTTTATGTAAATAATAATAATACGTATATTATAAATGTATTATTTACTCAAAATAAATATTTAAGAAAATATATTGTATATTAACACATTTTTAAAAGCATTCAAAAATAAAAAAGATAAACATTTATAGAATAACATAAACATTTTAAGATAAACATAAACAAATAAACATTTAAAACATTTAAGAAAATATATAGCATATTTGCTAATTATAAAATATTTTAAAATAATATAGTATATTTACTAAAAATAAACATTTTAAAATATTTAAGAAAATAGTGTGTTTCCTAATATTAAAAGCATTTAAAATGTAAAAAATAGTGTATTTACTCAATAAACATTTAAGAAAATATATAGTATATTTATACATTTTTAAAAGCATTCAAAAATAAAAATATAGTATTTACTAAAAATTAAAATGTTAAAATATTAAAAAATATATTAGCTAATTTTAATGCATTTAAAAATGATTTAATATATTTACTAAACATTTAAAAAAAAAAAAAAAAAAAAATATATATATATATGAGATATTTGCGAATTGAAAATATTTAAAAACAAAAATTACAAACATTAAAGTAAAAACATTTTACATTCTCTAAATAGAACGATGTATTCTAGGTGGTTGCCAGGACATCGCTATGCAGTTTCTGAGGTGTTTTGAGTGGTTGCTAGGGTGTTCTGGTTGGTCCATCAGTAGTGCATCTTTTTTACTGATGTTTTCTACCGAAATGAGAGCTGACCTTCTGAATGTTTAGAAGCTCATAATTTTGAAAATTCTTTGTGAGACATGCTGGCTAATTTCAAATCTGTGCGAATGTGTCTAGTAATTTAATCACTGACACGATCACCTCCTGAAAAAACAATGCTGAAAATTACATGCTTGAATTCTCTTCCCTTGATGAGAAAAACATTATTAGCCATCAGGAAAAAGTCATTAATCAAATGTCATCTCCTATCTTTCCAGTTGCATGCGGCTCTATTTACCCTGTTCTTAAATTCACCACTGAAGGCGAATTGGTTTTCTGGCTTCCCATCAGGCACTTTATACATCCTGAACCAATCAAGCGTGGCCTCCAGGTATCCGGGCTTGAGTCGTCGGACGTCGTCGATATCTGTGAATGACAGAACTCGCTGAGATTTAACATCATACTAATTACAGATGCAGAAGGTAAAGGTGTCAAACCGTTAAAGTCTTCGGCCTCTGGGTCCTCGACATTTATAACAATGACTTTCCAGTCGGTTTCTCCTTCGTCTATCAGCGCCAGAGTCCCCAACACCTTCACTCGGATGATTTCCCCTCGAGAGCAGACCTGACCACAAACACACATGAAGGACACGCTGCACACCAATGCATTCCCTTCGCCTTTACAGTCAAGCATGTTTATTATAAGATTTTTAAAATCATTTCGATTCAGATATGATTCGCAAATGATTCATTTAGATCAAGGTGTGAAGCGGAACGACTCGATTTTCTCACAAATCAATCATCTCTGTGGCCTAACAGCAACTTTTACACTACAAAAGATCAGTTTCCAGCTGATAAAACACTTCAGAGCAAAGCAGATATTTATAAATGGAAAATTCACTATAGAAACGTCCATGATTTTTAAGATGTCAAGTTAATTAGTTTAGTTTCTTTTAGACATTTTTCTAATTACTAAATTTAGACTTTTTTTTTTTACTTTTATTTATTTATTTTGCATGCAATTGAAGAGAAAAATCGGACATTCTTATATATAGAATAATAATTTGAATAAATGATATAATTTGTAATATTAATAAATTTATATTTAAATATTTAAAAAATGTATATATTTAATTTTTTATTTATACATTATTAAAAAATGCATTAATTAATTAATATAAATGATACATGTATAGTTTATAGAATTAATAAATTAATAACCTAGAATTTACTTGAAAGAAGTATGTATTTATTAATACATTATTAATAAATACATATTAATATAAAATATATATATTTATATATTTAAAAATTATATATATATATTTATATTGTATTAATACATGCATGTATTAATATAAATTATACACACTATTATACACATTTATAGAATTAATAATATAAATAATAATAAAATATAGATTTTATTTTATAAAACTATATATATTAGTATTAATACATTAATAAATGCATGTATTTATTAATATAACATACACATACAGAATTCATATAATTTATAAAATTTCTAATATAAATAAAAATATAGTATTTACTAAAAATTAAAATGTTAAAATATTAAAAAATATATTAGCTAATTTTAATGCATTTAAAAATGATTTAATATATTTACTAAACATTAAAAAAAAAAAAAAAAAAATATATATATATATATATATATATATATATATATATATATATATATATATTTGCGAATTGAAAATATTTAAAAACAAAAATTACAAACATTAAAGTAAAAACATTTTACATTCTCTAAATAGAACGATGTATTCTAGGTGGTTATTATATATACTATTATTATTTTATTTAGTATCCGATGATGCTTTAATTTTTTATTTTTATTGTTGATTTATATATATATATATATATATAAAAGTGTGTAATTTTACAAAATTACAATTTAATTTAGTATCTTATGACGATTTCATTTTATATATAATATTATAAATAATTTTTAATATTTTTTTGTATATAGTGTGTGTAATATAAAATATGACTGAAAATCAGTTCCAAGGGTTGAATAAATGTCTGACCCTGGTCTGTACCTTATTCCCAATGTCACAGATATCGATGGGATCGTTATCGCCGCAGCAGCCCGTGTCTCCGTCCCTGTGCCCTGGATCCTCCCATGTCTGGAAAAGATGAGAAATAAACTGTCCATTCATTCAGCATTTCTGAGCATGTCATTTATATGGATGCACACACTGATGTGACTGAGGTGAGTTCTGCTGCCGCTGATAATATATCCTCAGTAATGCCTCGAGACAAATCTGTGTGCCTGCTTGGGTTGGCATCTAAATGTGCATGAAATTTCTCTCTCTGAGCTCGTTCATGCATCAACCTCTCTTTTCCCTGGAGTTTTTCCACACTTTAATCCTGTATGTTTCACTTCTAAGCGTCTGGAAGAGATGTGGTCACAAACCTGAGGAATCGCTCCATAGTTCCAGATGTAGCCCTTATGAGGAAAGACATTGCTAACGTAACGTAGATTCCCTTTCTTCACGTCCTGCTTCAGTGGATTGAGGGGATCTTTAGTGGCGATCTGGAGAAATGAGAGGAATATTTGAAAATGTACTCGCCTTTATTTCATTATAAAAACCTGTTTGATGTTCTTGCTCCATAAAATGTCAAGCAGAATGTAAACACAGCTTAGAAATTGAATGGTGGTTTATACCGTCAAGCTCCAAAAAGGGCCATTAAATGACTTGCACGCTATATTCAAGTCATATGATTGAACTGAATCAAATCCAAATTTACTTATAAAGCACTTCAAAACCACAAAGTGTACCAAAGTGCTGTAAAATCAAATAGAATACCATAAAATACAATAATACACTACAATAATTGACAGACAACAAAAAACTCCCTGAAACTTCCTAGCTCCAGATAGCGAAATTCTCTGTTTTTACTGTTATTTCTATTCATTATGCGTTCCATTTTTATTATTATGTATTTGACTCTTCTTTATGTAAAGCACTTTGAATTACCATTGTGTATGAAATGTGCTATACAAATAAAATTGCATTGCATTGCATAATAGAAAAAAGGAAATATAGCTGCAAACAGCAAATATTATAAATTATATATATATATATATATATTTAAAAATTATATATATATATTTATATTGTATAAATACATGCATGTATTAATATAAATTATACACATTATTATACACATTTATAGAATTAATAATAAAATATAGATTTTATTTTATAAAACTATATATATTAGTATTAATACATTATTAATAAATGCATGTATTTTTTAATATAACATACACATAGAATTCATATAATTTAAACAATTTCTAATATAAATAAATTATTAAAATTGTTTATCAGTGTTTATTTTCTTAACTATATATTGTGCTTTATTTAATTTAGTATCTGCAGTCATATTTAATTTAGTATCTTTGAATTACCATTGTGTATGAAATGTGCTATACAAATAAAATTGCATTGCATTGCATAATAGAAAAAAGGAAATATAGCTGCAAACAGCAAATAAGAGGCCAAAAGCATGTTATCCAAGTATGACCGGGAGCTTCGGAGCAACTGCAACAAAATTAATCAAAGACATTTTAGATTGTTTTAGTCAAAATGGCTGAAAATTCAAAAATATAATCATTTGTAATGTGATTAAATTGCTCATCAGTTTTGACCAATAGGTGGCGCTGTTACCAAATTGATGATGTGTGGTCAGTGTGAGGTGACGATGACACATACAAAGTTTGGTGTCAATATATTGCAGAATCAGCTTGGCACCGTTGCATTAAATTTGTTGCGTTATTCGAGAACATTTTGGTCAATCAAAACGCTTTTATTAGCTTTTTTGCCAGCATGGTCTGAAGATGATCTGAGCCAATTTTGGTGAAAATCAGACCAACGGTCTAGGAGGAGTTTGAAAAAGTGCAAAATGGTGGGAAAATTGCCAATTATGTCATAGTTTGTCTTGAGCCAAGGAATCGGAGGAAAAAATTATTTTGTTTCTTGTGGTTTAAAAGTTATTATGAAATGTAAGTGAAAATTTTGACAGTTGGTGGCGCTAGAGGGATTGAGTTAGAGACTCCAAATTTGCTGTAGTTACTGTTGGGACTGTCCTCTATCTGTGTGCCAAATTTCACAACTTTTTGCTAGAAGAAGAAGAAGAAAACGAACGTATACTAAAGGTGCCTATGCTCCTTTGGTGCTTGACCCCTACTAAATCATATTAGAGTAAAAGATAAAGTAAAAACCACAAATGCATCTGCTCAAACGTAATGGTCTTTGAAAATAGTGAAAGCCTCATTAAACAAATACGTCTTGAGACGGGCTTTGAACAGAGGTAGAGGAATTAATAAAAATTAGTAATACATTCCACAACTGAGAAAGCTTTGTGCGAGGAACAGACTAAAATTTAAAGCATTATTATCTATTAAATCTCATATGCATGCATTAGCAATTCAAATATGACACATTTAGATATGTTGAAACAAAGTGGTCTATGGATTCATAGCTGCCCTAATTTACATCAAGAATATGTGCTTTAGAAGCTATAATGTTATTCTTCATTTTCCCCCTGTTTGAAATCAATAATTCTGTTAAATATGCTTGTTAACATGCTAGATTGATAAATGATTGGTTTCTCCATAAATGTGTTAAAATGCAGCAAATCCAGCTACTGAACAAATCCTTCAGGACTCCAAAAGCTTTGAATTCATTCTACACTCTTGGAAGGAAAGGTTTTATATAGAGCTTGGTCATTGAAGGTAAGATCTTATGGATTTATGAATGTTTTAAAATCTTCCCGGTCTATTGACATTTGTTATGACATTCGTTTCAAACATTACAATGCTCATGATAACTTTTGTTAACTCTACAATAAGTAAATCTACTTCACCACCAGTTAATTACTCTTCAACAGCGAGGACCTATTATGATCATTTATTATAGCTTGTCAAATTTGCCCCTATTTGGGTGTGAGCAACAACACGCCGTTTTTGTGTGTCCCTTTAAATGCAAATGAGCTATCCGCTTTCCAGAAGAGGGCGGAGCTTTAACAGCTCAACAACAACAAAGCTGGAGAATCTCACGCAGCCAAAATGACGACGGTGTTCAGCCTTACATTGTTCAAACCGGAGTCGACACTGATGGAGAGACTCAGGAAGAAGTTACAACTTTTAGACGTTTCTGAATGGTTAGTGGATAAATTGATGTAGTTGCTGTGGAGTTGATTCAACTCATCCACTAGCATGTGCCGTCATGTTCATCTTTTGTGTTGAAATGACCCTCGTTTGTGAAGCAGTCCGGCGTAAAATGACGGCATGTCAACAACACTCTACTACGACAACTCTTCCTCTTCTCTAAAGCAGCCCAACATGGCCCCGCCCCCTTTGTTGTGTGTTCTCAGGGGCGGGGTTTATGTAAATTTTAGGGTTTGTGATGTCACAACCCGGGAAGAAGCTCTTTGTAGTCCTACGACCCCTTTAAAGGATTCTGTCAGGCGCTTCAATCTTTTAGGTGTTCCATCATGGGATCATTTAATGGATTTAATGGATTTTAATTAATTAAAGGGTTAGTTCACCCAAAAATTAAAATTCTGTCATTCATTACTCACTCTCATGTCGTTCTACACCTGTAAGAACTTCGTTTATCTTCAGAACACAAATTAAGATATTTTTGATGAAATCCGATGGCTCAGTGAGGCCTGCATTGACAGCAAGATAATTAACACTTTCAGATGCGAAAGCTTCGAAGCTTAACGAATCTTTTGTTTCGAATCAGTGGTTCGGAGCGTGTGTCAAACTGCCAAAGTCACGTGAAGCATTGAAATTTCGAAACACTTATGATATAACCAAGCCTTGTTTACTGAAATCACATGACTTTGGCAGTTTGATTCACGCTCCGAACCACTGATTCAAAACAAAAGATTCATAAAGCTTCGAAGCTTCATGAATCAGTGTTTTGAAATCACCCATCACTAGATATTGTTGAATAAAGTCGTTATTTTGGTTTTTTTTTTGTGCACAAAAAGTATTCTCATCACTTCATAACATTAAGGTTGAACCACTGTAGTCACATGAACTGAATTTTAAATACGTCTTAAGTACATTTCTGGGCATCTGAAAGTGTTAGCTAACTGTTAACTGAGCCATCGGATTTCATCAAAAATATCTTAATTTGTGTTCTGAAGATGAATGAAGGTCTTACAGGTGTGGAAGAATTTTAATTTCTAAGAGTTTAGTGCAGTTCGAATGTAAAGCAGCAGAAATTATCTCTCAGAACACATAAGTGATATTTTTGATCTTCTGAAAGGCTCCTAATGAATAAAAATTGCATTCACGCTTCAGTAGAATCGGTGAGAGGATGTCTGGACTTAAGATGAAGAACCCGTTTAATCAGTCCAGTCCTGCGATTGGCCTTAAGAGACAATTTGTTCATGAGCCTTCCATCAGAATTCTTGGAATCCCTATATTAAGTTTAGATAATTAAATATGAGAAGTGAGCTTGAACACGACACAATGGTTAATGTGATCTAGGAATGATTTTCTTTAATGTACTCTGGTGCATGTGAAATAAATCATATGATATAATCGGCATGTGTGAAGATGGAGAGCGAACGGAGGCTGATGTGAGATTATTGGTGTCTGCAAGAATATTTCTTACCTCCATTTTTGCATTTGTCCATCTAGGAACCTCGACAACAGCGTGGAAGATGTTCTGAAGGAGAAACAGAAGATCACTACTCATGTCTGCCATGTTTTACAATCAGAGGATAAAGCAGATGCTCCGCAAGCCTTCAGTTCCTCAGTGATTCTACAGAGCATGAACTAATGACCTTGTGTCATGCACATACATGCAATTAATTTAGCATCAATTAAAGGCTGTAAAATAATATCATGTTGCACTCTATAAATTTAATTAAGGATAGCATAATTGCATTTTTGTAACTCCTTAAAATAGGCTTCACTTTATTTAAGCAAAATATTTGTTTCTTCTGGTTTCAGAAGGATCTGGCCGAGTTTTTGTAATGAGTGCACATATGTATTGAATGATTATTTTAATTCAAGTCTTTTGTGTGAGAGACTTTATAAAGTAAGTATGTTCATCCGCTGTGGAAGATTCTTTATCTAAATTTGTACTGACATGAAATCATTTCATCTGCTGTTAGAAAAATGTTTGTCATGTGCATCTCTTTCTACATACTGTACTTATGGTGACATTTCTAGTTTGTTACACGGTAACTTAAGTGACACATTTTACACTAATCTCCTCTGTTTTTATTTTCGCTTGCAGGATTTGAGTTTGTGTTTCTGCAAGATAATTCTGGCCTGTGTAATTTATATTGAACAAATCCCCTGGGATCTCACATGGCAAAATCTACTTCCATAATTCACCTGACGTATTATTGTCATGAACTCCAGGACGATTACTGTGAGAGAATGCATCAAATTTTATTTCATTCACACACACTTTAGGGAGAAACACACACAGATACACACTCAAACACACACAGGTTTGTTTTACTATCTTAGCAAGGACATTACATAGACTCCCATTGATTTTATATCAGGTCAATGATATTTTCTTTCCCTGATATGACTTGTCTATTTATCATTGCTTTGGCACAAAATGCATTCAATGACGACATCTTTCAATTTACATGCATTCTTTTCTCACATATACACAAACGCCACCAAAGGTTTATGTACTATACAGGCCAATTTGCACGTTTACATACTCTTTTCAAAACTGTTAAACTTAAGTTCAAAACCTAACAAAACACAAAAATGAATAAGACAGAAATTTGCAACATTAATACCATATTGAAGTATATTCTGAATCTAAAAAAATCAAAAACTATCATAGCAATTAGATGTAAGTGCACATTCCCAAATTTCTATATATCCTAATTATTGTTCTACCTTAAAATTAAATGCTAACAGTGTTTGTAAATTAATTGCACAAATTATTACATTATTTGCTAACTGCATTCTTCTAATATTGTAATTTTGACATGCATTCTCTGTAAAGCTGCTTTGAAACAATATGTATTGTGAAAAGCGCTATACAAATAAATGTGAATTGAATTGAATTAAGTGAACACCTACATGTACACAAGTGTCTTTTGATTCATTACCATCCATTCAAAAGGGGAAAACTTGTGAATAATTTTTGTACTGTAATGTAAACATGGGCTTTGTAACATATACTACAGTGAATTAGTGTCATTCAGCAGTTGAGAGTGTCATTCTTGTTTTGTAAAGAAATTTTGAAAAAAATGGCCAAAGTATTGAAAAATGTGTCTTAGTGATTGTAAAAAATGCTGGTTGAGATGCTTTTGCCTTGTTACTGTAGACTGCTTAAATTTCTAAGTTGATTACGTGATCATCATTGATGAATCAGTCAATCTGTGTGTTTTTCTTCTGTTTCCACAGTAAATGTTAAGAGTTGAAGGGGGAAAATTTCTGTTTCTCATTAAAGGGATAGTTCACCCAAAAATGAAAATGTGATGTTTATCTGCTTACCCCCAGGGCATCCAAGATGTAGGTGACTTTGTTTCTTCAGTAAAACACAAATGATGATTTTTAACTCCAACCGTCTGTCAGTCGTATAATGCGTGTCAATGGGAACTCCATCTATAAGAGTCAAAAAAAACATGCATAGACAAATCCAAATTAAACCCTGCAGCTCGTGACGACACATTGATGTCCTAAGACACAAAATGATTGGTTTGTGCGAGAAACCCAATAGTATTTATATCATTTTTACCTCTAAATCACCACTATGTCCAACTGCCTTGAGCATTCGGTTAGTGAGGTCTGATCGCGCTCTGATGCAGGAAGTGATCTCTCGCGCTTATACTACTTTTAGAGGTAAAAAATGACATAAATATTGTTCGGTTTCTTGCACAAACCAATCGTTTTGTGTCTTAGGACATCAATGTGTCGTCACGAGCCGCAGGGTTTAATTTGGATTTGTCTGTGCGTGTTTATTTGACTCTTATAGATGGAGTTCCCATTGACACGCATTATACGACTGACAGACAGCAACGGTTGGAGTTAAAAATCATCATTTGTGTTTTACTGAAGAAACAAAGTCACCTACATCTTGGATGCCCTGGGGGTAAGCAGATAAACATCAAATTTTCATTTTTGGGTGAACCATTCCTTTAAAACCTGTTCCAAAGATCTCATCATAAATCAGGATTAAATCATACATACTGTACCTCGGCTTCATCAGCGTAGATGGGGATGTCATGGAATGGAGAGATATATTTTCCCTCCACGTTTTCTGCGAAATGAGATAAAAGACCTTTTCAAAGCACCATACTGTTCCTAGAATACTCAGAAATGAAAGAGATTTTCATCACTTTCTGATGTCTGACAGTGAGCACAGCATGGTTTATTGTGATGTTTTGAACCCAAGACAGAATTCATTATGCTAAACACTTATGGATTCACCAAAAAGCTGATTTTCTCTGATACATGCTGATTGGTCACATAGCAACTGTAGTTACTTCCTCCTGTTACTGCCACCAGCAGATGCTGAACACTTTGTGTGTGTAGGTGTGTGTGTGTGTGTGTGTGTGTGCTTCACTGTGCTGTCCAGTCCATGTATTAAAAGAAGATGACTAAATATCTCTATGTATAAATATAAAGTAATGCTACTAGCCTACACGGGTCATTGCTCTGGCTGTCATGAAGCATCCTCTGTAACATTTATAAAATGAATATGCTTAAAGGTAGTGTTGGCAATTTTTTTTATATTTTTCTTATACTGGTTGAAACTCTCTTCACATCCTGATAGTGATCAATAATAGAAGTGGTCTAAATATTAAAAATGTAGGCTACACTATATTGCCCAAAGTTTTGGGACGCCTGCCTTTACATGCACATGAATGACATCCCATTCTTAATCCGTAGGGTTTAATATGGAGTTGGCCTACCCTTTGCAGCTATAACAGCTTCAGCTCTTCTGGGAAGGCTTTCCACAAGGTTTAGGAGTGTGTTTGTGGGAATTCTTGACCATTCTTCTTGAAGCGCATTTGTGAGGTCAGGCACTGATGTTGGCGAGAAGGCCTGGTTCGCAGTCTCCGCTCTAATTCATCCCAAAGGTGTTCTGTCAAGTTGAGGTCAGGACTTCCTCCACACCAAACTCACTCATCCATGTCTTTATGGACCTTGCTTTGTGCACTGGTGCACAGTCATGTTGGAACAGGAAGGGATCATCCCCAAATTGTTCCCACAAAGTTGGGAGCATGAAATTGTCCAAAATGTCTTGGTATGCTGAAGCATTAAGAGTTCCTTTCACTGGAACTAAGGGTTCAAGCCCAACCCCTGAAAAACAACCCCACACCATAATCCCCCTCCACCAAACTTTACACTTGGCACAATGCAGTCAGGCAAGTACCGTTCTCCTGGCAACCTCCAAACCTAGACTCATCCATCAGATTTCCAGACAGAGAAGTGTGATTCGTCACTCCAGAGAACACGTCTCCACTGCTCTAGAGTCCAGTGGCGGCGTGCTTTACACCACTGCATCCAACACTTTGCATTGGAAACCCATTCCATGAAGCTCTCTACACACTGTTCTTGAGCTAATCTGAAGGCCACATGAAGTTTGGAGGTCTGTAGCTATTGACTCTGCAGAAAGTTGGCGACTTCTGCGCACTGTGTGCCCCCGCTCTCTGAATTTACATGGCCTACCACTTCATGGCTGAGTTGCTGTTGTTCCCAATTCCTTCCACTTTGTTATGATACCACTAACAGTTGACCGTGGAATATTTATTAGTGAGGAAATTGCGCACTTATTGCGCAGGTGGCAACATATCACGGTACCACGCTTGAATTCACTGAGCTCCTGAGAGCGACCCGTTCTTTCACAAATGTTTGTAGAAGCAGTCCTGGGTGCTTAATTTTATACACCTGTGGCCATAGAAGTGTTCGGAACACCTGAATTCAATCATTTGAAGGGGTGTCCCAGTACTTTTGGCAATATAGTGTATATTCTGTGGAAGTATTACACTGTGTCCTAACCAGACGCGACACCACAAAACGCGATAAAATGTTTTTTTTTTTCCATGTTAATCATAGTATTTCTATTTTTCTGTGACGTCATGGCTGGAACAACAACACAAAGTATGACAATTATAATCTCAGGTAATGTTTATGTGCTTTATTTAATGTTAAAAGCATCTAATGTGAGTTTGAATATCATTTTGTGTAGGGATGCACCGGTTGACCGGCCATAAATCGGAACTGGCCGGTTTTTTGTATTTTTTTAGTCCGATTTTTCCGGAAGTGCGCCTGCGTGCACAGACTACATTTGGAATCATTCGCGAAACGACCTGCGTGAGGTGATCTAAGCGCAACGCCCTGACAGCTCCGGCAAGCGCGCGCTGTTGCAGGGGTAACCATGACTACTGTGGAAACGGGAAGAGAGGAGCTATGTGCGAGAAGCGGGGGGAAGAGAGAGGCAGATGCCATTTGATGCTGCAGGTAAACTGCAAACAGCCTTGGTTTTATTTAGTTTCACTGATAAAGACCTTTTTTCTTTACACCAAGTTTAAAAACGAAAACAAATGCTGAATGCGGATTAAGTAAAATCTTTGTTTGGAGTGTTGAATGTGTTTTGATTGTGTTGTTTGGATTGAGGAACTATGCAGTTGTTGCCTTTAAAATGACATGGTTACAGTTAATGTTTTCATTTAAGGTTTCAACCCAATTTAAAAACAAAAGCTAAATGCTTTTGTCAGTAGGCCTACCTATATATATATATATTGAATGTAGGCTATTTACTGCGCAGTTACTGCTGTTAATTTCAGATGGTTACAGTTATTGTTTTTAATAGCCAAAACCCAGTTTAGCCTGTTAAATACCAAATAAACATCTTGTTTATGTATACTTTCATTCTTTCTCGTTTGTTGCTTGATAAGAATAAAAAAAAAAAATAAAAATCGGAAATCGGTATCGGAATTGGCCAGTTTGCTTGTAAAAAAATCGGTATCGGAATCGGCCATGAAAAATCATGATCGTGCATCCCTAATTTTGTGTGTCTTTTATAGCCGTACTAAAAGCAACAATGGACAATTCACCTCAGATCTTCAAAATTAATTAAAGGAAAAAAGAACGTTCAACCTGTCTGCTCGTTGTGAACAGACAAGTGTATTCTATGACAAAAATAGTTTCAGTGACTCAGTATGTATTTTTAATAATGCTGAAATTGTATAATATTCATGAATTTGATTATGTACTTATCCATTTAGTTGGAGTGCCGAGCCCGCCCACGCGCTCTTCTGATTGGCTTTGAGTTTTGATTGACATTATTGGGTCAAATAGTGATGTCGCTTCTGGTGTGGGCAGACAAATTGTTTTTTGCATGGTGTTTGGTTAGGACACGGTGTCATGACCAGTTCCCCTGCGTTCACACCATGTCATAACCGTAATTACAAAATGGCAACCCGTGACGTTCTACCCGAAGCTGTTCACGTCCTTAGACTCGGATTTTTGCCTTTCTGTGTCAACACTGAAACAAATCTGCAGCAGTCAGTGGTACAAGTAAGAGCTCTTTAAGTTGTTTACGTTCATTATTATTATGTATTATTAATATTATGTGCTTTGAGACATGAGGTAATTTAACAGCTTCTCTCGTGATGCTTATGTCCTTTAGAGGAGGCGTGGCTTAGGAGATGCTCTGAAGGGAGGGAGGGATCTAATGCTGTCAAAGCTAACTTGCTATCCCTATTTTTAAGGAAGCATATATTTTCAGAAACCTGCTTTGTTCAAGATCACTTCGGCTTTGTTAATTAGGACTTGATGAGGTAATTGTCTTGCCTTTGTGTAAATACATTTAGTCTTTTCTCAGTGATTAACTTATATGAGCACATCAAAGTGGAAAGTTATATTGGACATAGGGAAAACTGACAAATCGAATATTAATTAAAACAACGTTTACACAACAATGTTTTGAGTGCAGAAAGATCACAAACATCTGCTCAAGTAGAGACATTATTTAAAATTCATCCGAGTTCATTTCATTCAAAACCAACTAATATAGTTTACATCTTCAAAAAACTGAGTTTAATGTTTGATCTACTTTATTAAGACTCATAAAATGTGCTGCATAACAGCAATGAGGCAAAGAGCACATCTCAAGTCTCAGTGCAGTTCTTTAGATTAATCATAAATCAAATCAAACTAGTGAGATCAATGATAGGATGTGCTGTGACACTTACTGAAGTAAACTCTGTAGTCTGGAGTATTGTCTCTGCCTCTCTCTTCCACGCTGAAGCTCATGCTTGTTGTTATTCTCGCTCTTTGAACTGCTGACTGCTGTTACTGACGGCTGTTGAGAAGCTGTTAAGCCAATAATCAGACTCTGATCCTGTGGAGGAGAGAGAGCGAATCATTTTGGGTAGAGGATATCTGCCAAAGTTCACCAAACTGATGCTTTCACATTATATAACATCTATCTATCTGATCATTATATCTGTTAAATTATTATATGTTATGTTTGATATGAATTTGTCATGTACTCCAGTTAAGCCATATCACAGATATATTGTTCTCGTAGTATTACATCATCTACAGTAATTAGCATTTGCTGAAGCTTTTAGATCCTCAGCTGAGATTTTTGATAGTCTACCTCCTTTTATTGACACAAATGAGCTGTCTTTACTATTTGAGTCTGTTTGTTCGGATATACTGGACCATATTGCTCCTTGTAAAATTAGACATCAGAAAGTCAAATCTTCCATGGGTAAATTAAATGATACAGTCATTAAGACAAGAACGTAGACGTGCGGACAGAAAATGGATAAGTTGCAGATTTCTTATATTATGCTGAGGGATTCTTTAACTAAATTTCAGGAAGCAGCAAAAATGGCTAGAGCAAATTATTTTTCTGAAATTATTGTAATATATTCTCACCAGCCTTCAGCTGCAAATTGTGAGAGGTTTTTTTATTGATAAAATCAATGGTATTCGCACTGCAATTGCACCAAAGAGGTTAGATCTTGGAGTTGTGTTTTCTCGGAAAACACTGAGATCATGGGTATGTTAAAGGTAATCCCAACAAGTCTCTTTACAGAAGTTTTTGATAGAATTGGTCCATACATTTTATTAATCATAAACAAAAGTCTGGCCGAGGGTTGTGTTCCACCGAGTTTGAAACATGTGGTAGTGGAGCCCTTGTTAAAGAAACCCGGCCTAGATCCATTTATACTATATTTATTCCTTTTATTGCAGAAAAGGTGGTGTTTTGTCAGCTTTCTTCTTTTTTAGCAGAGACTGACAATGGTTAAGTTTCAGTCAGGGTTAAGAACTGGTCATAGTACTGAATCCGCCCTTATTGGGGTATTAAACAATATTTTATTGGAAGTTGACAATGCAAATTGTCTTGTTAGACCTGAGCACGGCTTTTGACACAATGGATCATACCATTTTGTTAGAGTTTTGTTGGGGTAAGTGTGGCTTTACATTGGTTCCATTCTTACCTGGAGGTTAGAACTTTTACTGTAAAGATTGGGAATAATTGTTCTTCAGCTGCTCCTGTAAGTTACGGGGTACCTCAGGGCTCTATTTTAGGGCTGTTTCTTTTTTCTGTATACTTGATTCCACTGGGCTCGATATTTAATAAATTTGGCATTTCGTATCATAGCAGAAAATAATCCAGCTGAAAATGCCTTGAGGAGGTGAAATGTTGGATGAACTCGAATTTTTTAATGTTAAATGATAAGACTGAAATTGTGCTTTTTTTGGGGAAAAAAGCACATTGTTTACTGGGACAGTTTTCATCCTGTGTAAAAAGTCATGCCACTAACTTAGGCGTAATTTTTGATTCTGAGTTAAATTCGATCATCTAATAAACACAGTAGAAATTGTTTTCTTTCAAATGAGGAGGAATGCAAAATTGAAGTCAATTTTATCAAAGAATGATCTTGAAAATATTTAACATTTTCATGCTTGGATTATTGTAATGCGTTATATGCAGGGGTTTGTCAGTCATCCCAGTCGAGGTTACAATTGGTTCAAAATATAACTTCATATAACTACAATTCTGGCCACGTAAAATCAGAGAGCGGGGGCACACAGTGCGCAGAAGTCGCCAACTTTCTGCAGAGTCAATAGCTACAGACCTCCAAACTTCATGTGTCCTTCAGATGAGCTCAAGAACAAGAATGGGTTTCCATGGCCGAGCAGCTGCATCCAAGCCTCACATCACCAAGTGCAATGCAAAGCGTGGGATGCAGTGGTGTAAAGCACGCCACCACTGGACTCTAGAGCAGTGGAGATGTGTTTTCTGGAGTGACCAATCACGCTTCTCTGTCTGACAATCCGATGGATGAGTCTGGGTTTGGCGGTTGCCAGGAGAACGGTACTTGCAAGTGTAAAGTTTGGTGGAGGGGGATTATGGTGTGGGGTTGTTTTTCAGGGGTTGGGCTTGAACCCTTAGTTCCAGTGAAAGGAACTCTTAAAGGATTAGTTCACTTTCAAATTAAATTTTCCTGATAATTTACTCATCTCCATGTCATCCAAGATATTCATGTCTTCAGTTGAAAAGAAATTAAGGTTTTTGATGAAAACATTCCAGGATTTTCTACTTATAGTGGACTTCAATGGAGCCCAAACGGTCAAAATGACAGTTTCAGTGCAGCTTCAAAGAGCTCTACATGATCCCAGACGAGAAATAAGGGTCTTATTTAGAGAAACGATCACTCATTTTCTAAACAAAAATGAAAATTTTATACATTTTAACCATAAATGCTTCTTCTCTATTAGAATTCCGGCAGTGTAGATACTCCACAGGTCAAAGTTTGAACTAAATTGTCATATACAATATGCTAGTGCAAGTATATAACAATTAGTTCAAACTTTGACCTGTGGAGGGCAGTAATACACTTAGCAGTGTCTACACTGCTGGAATTCAAATAGAGAAGAAGAAGAGAGCTAGTTCATGATGAGCATTTATGGTTAAAATGTATAATTTTTTTTTTTTTTTTTTTTTTTTTTTTTTAGAAATGAGTGATGGTTTCTCTAGATAAGACCCTTATTTCTCATCTGGGATCATGTAGAGCTCTTTGAAGCTGCATTGAAACTGTAATTTTGATCTTCAGCCGTTTGGGCTCCATTGAAGTCCACTATATGGAGAAAAATCCTGGAATGTTTTCATCAAAAAACCTTAATTTCTTTTCAACTGAAGAAAGACATGAACATCTTGGATGACATGGGGGTGAGTAAATTATCAGGAAATTTTCATTTGAAAGTGAACTAATCCTTTAATGCTTCAGCATTCGAAAATTTCATGCTCCCAACTTTGTGGGAACAGTTTGGGGATGGTCCCTTCCTGTTCCAACATGACTTCGCACCAGTGCACAAAGCAAGGTCCATAAATACATAGATGAGCGAGTTTGGTGTGGAGGAACTTGACTGGCCTGCACAGAGTCCTGACCTCAACCCGATAGAACACCTTTGAGATGAATTAGAGCGGAGACTGTGAGCCAGGCCTTCTCGCCAACATCGCTGCCTGACCTCATAAATGCGCTTCAAGAAGAATGGTCAAAAATTCCCACAAACACACTCATAAACCTTCCCAGAAGAGCTGAAGCTGTAATAGCTGCAAAGGGTAGGCCAACTCCATATTAAACCCTACGGATTAAGAATGGGATGTCTTTAAAGTTCATGTGCACGTAAAGGCAGGCTCCCCAAAACTTTCTCTATATCTTTATCTATCTTTTATGGTTCACTTCATCTGCAGCAGCAGACAATCTTATCTAAAGAATGCTTCTAAAAGAAAAGCATTATTCTCCTCAAGCTCTTCCTGCTCAACTCCTGCAGTCTGAGACCTCAATATCCTTGTGTTTGATTCAGTCTGTATAAAACAGTGGCTCTCAACACTCTGACCTTCACACATGCTTCTTATTTTCTCCGTCCCTGCCGCAGTGCTGTATCCTGAGGGCAGGTCGGCACGCGGATCGCTCGGTTAGCACATCACCATGTGTAAATGTCAGTGTGTGAGAGGAAGACTCTCCACCGAGAGCAGTGGGTGGGATAGACGGGAGTTTAGCGCAAAGCCAATTACACCCGGATTACCCAGAGAGCTCCAGCTGGTGTACGTACTATGATTTCACCAGGACTCTTTGATAAGGTGCTTATATAAGCTCATTTTTAACCTAGTAACATTATAGATAGTAACACAGACTATAAATAAACAGCCAGGGGAGGTTCTTCCTCATTAGAGTGCAATTGAACAGTCAAATCTGTGTCATGGATTGTGTAGGAAGAACGTTGACAAAAATGAATGCGAACAGTTTAGTGCTGTATTTACAGACACGTTTGTCTGAACTCTTCTAGAAGTGCAGTCAGCGGGGTTTACTGAAGTCCCACTGAGTGCAATTAAAAACAGTATGAAGTTGAATATATTGCACTTGTATCTGCAGAATCTACTATAATGGGATATTTTATCATAATAATGAAGTGAACATGGAGTGAATTTTAAAGAATTTCTCTAGTTTGACTGGATTTAAAGTCCCTTTCAAGAAAAGTCTGTTCAGTCATCGGCGGCCATTTTGCAACACCTCCTATAAGCTATTTCAGGCATCCAAGACCAAGTCCTACCTATTTGAATTGGGGAATCCTGAAATCTCCAAAACTGTTTGTCGAACTCACAATAACGTATCTCAAATCAGCAACAAAATCTAGACATGAACTGTCCAATAAATGTTGTTTCTTGTGCTCATATAGAGGGTATGCACGTGATGTCACCGTTGACCGTTATGACTGGAGTTACGCCCACTGAGTGGCACAAAGACTGAGCGGTAGCATTGGTTTTCAGTGTGAATGCTGCGAAAAACACACAAAACACATCCAAAATGGGAAAGAGGTTTGTGATTGACTGTACAAATAGCTTTGACACAAAATCTGAGGTATATTTTTACAGACTCCCAAAAGCTACAGAAAAAAAGAAGCAAATGGATCACTGCAATTCACAGAAACAGCTGGACTCCAGGCAGAGAAACATGGATTTGCTGTTATCATTTTGTCAAAATGTTGGATTTTGGGGTAAAATCATACCGTATATATTGTATTTTTATATTGTGTTGACAACTCATCAACTCATCTTATATTCTGCATAATTGGGTGTTTTTAAATAAACACTGACAAAAACTATAAAAGTTTTAGGGCTGGACAATATGACGATATAACATTGATATAAGTGATTACGCGGATTTAAACCTACCTATATTGTAGTTATATAAATCGTTCACAGGCAGATTTGCTTTATGTATTTCCCCGGCATCGGAATCAGGCACCTATAAATGTCAGGAAACACGATTCTTGGCTACATGTCAATATCCATGGATTAGGTTTATTTGACATGTTATAAGGAACACTTTCGAGCCCAACCTTTAGTGTAATTGTTTGTTTTACTCATGTTTTCGCAGTTTCCTCTATTAAATCCAGCAGGTTCTTTTGCCACTCAGTCCAGCTGAGGGAGCGCGTTCCGGCGGGAAAGTGATGTTAAGGCATACCCTCTATAGTGTTAAAAAGGTTTTTTTCCAGGCTAGACGAGCCAATGAGCATGTGCGGTCATAAGTGCCAGTCTCAGGTTTCTATGGGAACCGGAGCATCTAAGGACGCCATGACTTTATCAATCATCGATTGGCTCTTTTACCTAGAAGACGGGACGTATTCCGCCCATATATAGACTGTAAAAAAAGATGGACGACGCGACGCCGCTTCCTTCCATTGTATTGAACTGAAGCCAAAACGGATGCCTATGGGCGCTGACACGTTACGCAAAAACGTCAAAAAAAAAAAAGAAAAAAAGTTTGGAACCTGGGCATGTGCAGAAAGACTCGTCAGTGGAGCCCGGAGGCGGAGTCGCGGTATCAACTTCCGCCCAGACGGCTGCGTCATCATTGATGTATTTTAAATAGGCTATAAAAATTATACGTAATTTAAAATTCTACCTATAAAATAATAGGCTATTCTGTTTCTAGACCAATAATATTTTTGAAACAGCAAATTCAGTAGATGAACTCTAATATAATATGCCTCTAGAAACTCTAAAATGTCAGAAACGGTCCTGCCATTTTAAATAAAATGTTTAAACTAACGTTACAGGAGATCGATTGCTGCAGACAGTTTTCTATAATTAATTAGAGTAGGCTATCATTAGTTTTATCCTGCTTATTATTATTTTATACCCATAAAAATAATTGTAACTGCCAGATAACGATCACCTGCTTTTTTCCGTCATGGCTAACGTTAGGCGTGTTATCTTAACTAATAACGTTTATTAATTAGCTTATGAAGTCCACATTTAACGTTACCGAGAAAAGCTCAGATATCCGTCAGCTCCTGTAGGTCAGTTAGTACAGTTTACTGCTGAACAGCGCATTTTGTCGGTGTGAAATAACACAGGAATTGAAAATTAGGCCTAATAGTTATTTATTTATCTTCAATCTCCCCTCGAAGCTCCGACAGTCCTCAGAGAAGCTGTTATGACTGCGGTTACGCCCATGGAGTGGCAAATGACTCAGTGGCAGCATGGTTTTCAGCGTGAATGCCGCGAAAAACACATCCAAAACGGGAAAGAGCTTTGTGATTGACTGTACAAATAGATTTGACACAAAATCTGAGGTATATAATTAAAGACTGGCGAAAGCTACAGAAAAAAAAGCAAATGGATCACTGCAATTCACAGAAACAGCTGGACTCCATGTTTTGCAGTTATCATTTTGTGTCAAATTGTTGGATTTTGAGGTAAAATCATACAGCATATCTTGTATTGTAATATATTGTGTTGTCAACTCGTCAATTAAATATTTACCATCTTATATTCTGCATAATTGGGTGTTTTTCAATAAACACTGACAAAACTATGCAAGTTTTAGGACTGGATGAAATTACGATATATATAACATTGATATAAGTGATCACTCGGAATTAAACCTACCTATATTGTAGTTATATAAATCGTTCACAGGCAGATTTGCTTTATGTATTTCCCCGGCGTCGAAATCAGGCACCTATAAATGTCAGGAAACACGATTCCTGGCTGCATGTCAATATGATATCCATGGATTAGGTTTATTTGACAGGTCACAAGGAGCACTTTCGAGCCCAACCTTTAGTGTAATCGTTTGTTTTACTCGCGTTTTCGCAGTTTACTCTATTAAATCCAGTCATGCAGCAGCTCTTTTGCCACTCAGTCCAGCTGAGGGAGCGCATTTCGGCGGGAAAGACGTCGATGCATACCCTTCGCTTCTAACGGCCGCTGCAATGACGCGATGACTTTACCAGTCGGCGATTGGCTCTTATTTAGAAGGCGGGACTTATTCCGCCATATTGCGCGTTGCACTTTCTCCCATTCAAAACAATATGAGGCGTCTTGAACCGTCTTTCTACATTGTCTGACTGGATGTTTATTTTTCCTGGCGCTTCCCTACAGGAAGTGACATAGTTTTAGAGGGAAACCAGCAGCACAAACATCAGTAAGTCTCTCTAAAACATCCCACCCTATTTGATCAAATTACACAAATCAGATTGATAATATGTTATTTTAAAAGGTGGTTGAAAATAAACAAGTTGAAATGTTATTAATAACAAGAGATTGATGAAAGTTTTGTTATACTCTTTCATCTCTTCAAATATGCATGTATCCCCCTATTTTCTTTTGTTAAACTTACATAACTTACACATGTATGTATTATTTTTTTACGTGACAGGATTAGTGTGACCTCTCGCAGTAAAGTCAGTCATTTTCACTCATCTGTTCAGAGAGTTTGGTATAATAGAATATATAGTGTCAAGTATGTGTTTCATTTCAGAGCGCAGTCAGATCTGAATGTGAGGGATGAACAAAAGTGTTCACAGTTAATCCCATCACAGTTACTCACTGACCTTTCACACAAAACCACTGCACATAAGACCGGGGCTAGTTGTCACAGGGTGAATATTGCACTAATGCTTGTTTTGTCCATCAGTGGCTTTGTGTGTTGGTTTTAGATATCTAGAATAATGTAAGTGATATAAGATGACACAAGACAAGAGTCATGGGAGAAGATTGAACTGTGTTCAGGTCGGGGCAAGTTGTCACATGGACATTTAAACTGTTGTAGTTTTAGTTTGTTTACAATTTCTGTAGGCAAAAAACAATCTTAACTTTTCCATTTTTGCATTGTTTAATAATTGTTTTACTGTCTGAAAATCTATCTATATATATATATATATAATACATTTTTTGCAGGCAGTTATGTTGAAACTGGTTTCACTCAAGCAAAACCTGTGACAACTAGCCCCGGTCTCCCATATATATTCTCTGTAACTTTGTTGATTTGAGTTGAACAGTTTAAAAAGATTCCTCAAAGATGATTAGTTCATATGTTTAAAGTTTTGCTTTAAAAATTCATATTTGTTGTTTTGTGAACTGTCAGGTATTTCCACAAAGCATTACTTGCGTGTGAGTTTTGGCAACTTAATTTTCAGTTCTGAAGGAGCAAACAGACACTTCACAGGGTGAATCGCAATTGCTATTTGTTTTACAGAGCAGATAGTTTTACATACATCTGTATACCAAACAACACCATATCATCAGAACAGCACAGCAGACACTAACACAATCCTCACTAGCACATATCAGTCCATGAATAATTTAATACATTCACAGTTTGTCTTGTACTTAATTTAATGTGTGATGCTCATATCTGCAGCATGCACCGGTCTGATAAAGGAAATAGATTGTCGTGCCAAACCCAAAGGATATTTTCAGTGCAACGAAAGTGGATCGTGATTTACACTTTTAAACAGTCATGGCAGTAACTCATATATGAACCGTGCAAGTCAGATGAACAGGATGAATATGCATTGAATTGTTAATTTTGAGGAAACTATTCCTGCGATTATCAAATCATGCCGGCTGCACTGTAATGATATAAATATATGAGCTGCGTGTTTTAATGAAGCACATGACTGTTCATTTGCACACACTGAAAATAATAAATAAATAATAATAAATAAATAACATAATAACAATATTTTTTTCTGAATTATGAGATTAAAAATCAATCATTAGATTGGGAATTATGACAAAAAATTTAAATGATGACATAAAGAACTGAAATTATGACACACCAGTCATAATTATGACAAAAAGTTGAAAATAAAATGTCTTTATTTTTTCTTTTGTTATAATTTTGATATAATAATTTTGATTTATTTTTTCAAAATTGTAATTATGGCATTGAATGCCATAATATGAAAAAAAAAAAAAAAATCTAAATTATGAGGTGGAAATGTCAAAATAATGATACAAGTCAAAATTTTGGCATAAATTGTCATAATTATGAAATAGTAATGTAAGAAAAAAATCATACTTTGGCAAATAATAATTAAACAATTATATATATATAGTTAAAAAGTTAGAGATTAAGAAAAGTCATTCTGACTTTTTTATCTCAAAATTTTAACTTCTCATAATTCCATAATTTTGTTTTAATTTTGACTTTTTAATGTCATAATTTTGACTTTTATTTCATAATCGGCCCTTTTCCAACACGCGAGCAAAAAAATCATGTTTGTTAAATCAAATCAGTCAAAATAATGACATGAAAGTCTAAATTATGACAAAATTATAAAATTAAAAGTCAGAATTGTGAGATTAAAAATCATGAAAAAAAATTAAAATTGGGAATTATGACAATATTATTATTTTCTTTTATAATTTTGACAGCTTTTTGTCAAAATGATAACATACTAAATTAAAATTATGGCATAGAATGTCATAATATGACAAAAACCCAAATTATGAGATGAAAACCTCAAAATAATGACATAAAAAGTAGAAAATTTTGACAAATTGTCATAACTTTGGCAAATAATAATTAAACAATTATACATATAGTTAAAAAGTTAGAGATTAAGAAAAGTCATTCTGACTTTTTTATCTCAAAATTTCAATTTCTCATAATTCCATAATTTTGTTTTAATTTTGACTTTTTAATGTCATAATTTGAATTTTTTCATAAATTTGATTTATTACTTAATAATTTTGACATTTTAATCCCATAAATCTTTAATAATCCCATTTTTGCCTTAACATCTTGTCATCATTTTTTTTTTTTTTTTTTTTTTTTTACAATTTTAATAATCTTATAATTTAGATTTTTTTTAATCTTGTCATTTTGACTTTTAATCTCATAATTATGACATTTTATGCCATCATTTTGACTTTTTCATCTCATAATTTGGAATTTGACATTCATTCAACTTGATCTCAAAATTATGACTCAGTATGTTATCATTTTGACCAAAAAAGTTGTCAAAATTATAACAAAAGAAAAAAAACTTATTTCAATGTCAACTTTTTGTCATAATTATGATTTACTGTGTCATAATTTCAGTTCTTTGTCATAATTTCAATTTTTTTAGTCATACTCTCATAATTTTGATTTGTAATCTCATAATTCTGACTTTTTATGTCATTTAAAAATAATATTATAATATAATAATATTGTTTTATAGTAACTTTTTATAATAATAATTATAATTATTATTATAGTCATATTGACATATACTGTATTCAAAAAATTGGATCAAACTTTGCAGCACTATAAACAAGCATAACAAACCTGGAGCTTTTTAAAACATTACAATTCCATTTTTTCATGCAGCCTTGCTTTTTTTTTTTTTTTTTTTGCATTTGGTGTGTTGCCGGCATGTGCCGTCGAGTGTTTGAAACGCTCCTTCAGTCCAGATCCTCCAGCACCAGCTCATCCTGCTGCTGTCCGGTGCAGAAATCTCTCCTGTCGTGACCCTGAGCGTTCGTCCCGTCTCCGTCCGCAAACACACGGTTGTGTTTCCAGGTGCCGTTGCGTCGGGGCTGCGGCGGCGGCGGCTCCACCACACACATGCCGAACTGAAACGCCGCCTGAAATCCACGGCGGAAGTTCTCGTTGAAGTAGCCGTAGACGATGGGGTTCACGCTGCTGTTGAAGAAGGCCAGCCAGTGGGCGAACGGGAAGATGTAGACGGCCACCAGGTCCAGCTGAGCGTTGGACAGATTCCCGTAGTCCGTCAGCATCATGAGGATCCAGAGAGGCAGCCAGGACACGGTGAACAGCAAGGCCACCATCAGCAGCATGTTGACCACCCGCAGCTTCCTGCGGAAAACCCTGCGGCTCTCGTCCTCCGCGTGCGCGTCTCGGATGGAGGCGGGCGATTTGACCAGCTTGACGGCGATGCGCGTGTACATGATGACGATGAGCGTGACCGGAGCCAGGTAGATGTGCGAGAACAGGACGGTGGTGTAGATCTTCCTCATGCTCCGGTCGGGCCAGGCCTCCCAGCAGGTGTACAGGGGGTACGTGATGTTGTCCCGGTCCACCATGAAGTGCAGGACGTCCCGGGAGACGGTCAGCGTGACGGCCGAGGGGCACATGATGGCGATGGCCAGCGCCCAGATGAAGGCGATGGTGACGATGGCCTGACGCTGCGTCAGCTTCCTCTGGAACGGATACACGATGCACCGAAACCTAGAAGAGAGGAAGAGGAGGTTATCTGAGCGGCCCTTTTCCAACACGCCAGCCAAAAAAATCATGTTTTGTAAATCAAATCAGTCAAAATAATGACATAAAAGTCTAAATTATGACAAAATTATGAAATAAAAGTCAGAATTGTAAGAATAAAAATCAATCATGAGATTAAAAATGGGGAATTATGACAAAAAGGTTGAAATTATTACATAAACTGTCATAATTATGAAATAAAAAGTCAGAATTCTGAGATTAAAAAATTGGAATTATGACAAAAAAGCTGAAATTGACATAATTAAGACAAAAAGTTGAAAATGTCTTTTTTAATATAATTTTGACAGCTTCTTGTCAAAATGATAACATGCTAAATTAAAATTATGGCATAGAATGTCATAATATGACAAAAACCCAAATTTTGACAAATTGTCATAATTATGAAATAAAAAATCAGAATTATGAGATTAAAAAACAATCATGAGATTAAAAATGGGAATTATGACAAAAAAAGTTGAAATGATGACACACCAATTCATAATTATGAGAAAAAGTCATAATTACTTTTTTGGTCAAAATTATATTAAGTTATAATTATGAGATATATGAAATTATGACATTAGAATGTCATAATATGACATAAAAATCCAAATTATGAGATTGAAAAGTCAAAATTGTGACACAAAAAGTTCAAATTTTGACATTAATTGTCATAATTATGAAATAAAAAGTCAGAATTATGAGATTAAAAATCAAAATTATGAGATTAAATTGGGAATTATGACACATAAAAGTTGCAATTATGACATAAAGAATTGAAATTATGACACACCAAATCATAATTATGACAAAAAGTTGAAAATGAAATTGTTATAATTTTGACTTTTTTTTGTAAAAAAAATTATAACGTTATAATTATGAGATTTAAAAAAATTGACATTATAAATTCCAAATTACGAGATGAAAAAGTCAAAATAATGACATAAAAAGTTGAAATTTAGACATAAATTGTCAGCATTATGAAATAAAAAAATGGGAATTATGACAGAAAAGTAAAGAACTGAAATTATGACACACCAAATAATTATGACAAAAAGTTGAAAATGAGATTGAAAAGTCAAAATTGTGACACAAAAAGTTCAAATTTTGACATTAATTGTCATAATTATGAAAAAGTCAGAATTATGAGATTAAAAATCAAAATTATGAGATTAAATTGGGAATTATGACACATAAAAGTTACAATTATGACATAAAGAATTGAAATTATGACACACCAAGTCATAATTATGACAAAAAGTTGAAAATGAAATCTTTTTTTTTATTTTGACTACTTTTTTGGTCAAAATTATAACATACTAAGTTATAATTATGAGATAGATGGAATTATGACATAGAATGTCATAATATGTCATAAAAATCCAAATTATGAGATTGAAAAGTCAAAATTGTGACACAAAAAGTTCAAATTTTGACATTAATTGTCATAATTATAATTATGAAAAATTATGAAATAAATAATAATTATGAAAAAGTCAGAATTATGAGATTAAAAATCAAAATTATGAGGTTAAATTGGGAATTATGACACATAAAAGTTACAATTATGACATAAAGAATTGAAATTATGACACACCAAGTCATAATTATGACAAAAAGTTGAAAATGAAATCTTTTTTTTATTTTGACTACTTTTTTGGTCAAAATTATAACATACTAAGTTATAATTATGAGATAGATGGAATTATGACATAAAAATCCAAACTATGAGATGAAAAAGTCAAATATTTATGGCATAAAATGTCATAATTACAAGATAACTTTTTTTATGAGATTATTAAAATTGTAATTATGACGAAAAAGTTTAAATTTTGAGATACAAAGGTCATTATTATAAGAAAAAAATTATGACTTTATTTATAAATTTATAAGATTGAAATCAAATATATGAATTTACCTGCCATTTGGGTCAAATATGAAAAACCCAACTGTTGGTTCATTTTTCAATTACATTTTTAAACCAACAGTTGGGTTTGTCCATATTTGACCCAAACAAGCATTTTTTAGAGTGCAGAGAATTGAGATTTCCTCCTCAAAAGCGCTTAATTATAACAACCAAGTTCAGTTCCAGCGAACGAGCGGATACACTGATTATAAACCCTGAGCTCACACCGACTCGTGGAGGCTGAGGAAACCAGCGGATCACACTGAACCTGGCAATTTCTACCTCTGTGAACAATATGTACTAGACAGTCGGTGAACAGACTGTGGGCGATTCATGGACGTGACGTCTGAGGACGAGACCAGAGCATGAGACTCAGTAAATTACTGCTTTGTTAAAAGCAAAAGACTGTGTCACAAAAATGTGAAATAACCATCAGATGCTTTATGTTTGTAAAGCTGTGTGTGTGTGTGTGTCAGGTCTGTTGCATCAAGCTCTCATCTTCTACTTTTAAGGGCTTTTAAGACTGTTTTGACTTGCTTTCTTCTGTTCGACACAATGGAAATTCTCATCTTTTGTTCTTTTCCAAACAAAGCCAGCATATATTGAACACGCCTGTCAGTGTCTAAATGCATGTTTTAATGCATACTGCGAGTCTTCTGTCACATGATGGCTGAATGTTTTTGCGTTTCACAGAAGAAAGGATTTTTTTTAAAGCTGAAGTATGTTTTGGAGTCAGCTTTTCTACTTCAAAATTTCACATTTAATTCAGTGTGTTACCTGCTGTTTGTGAAATTGACTAGCAATTTCTACACCAATTTTGAAGGCCAGTAAAGGAGGCCAGAATGACCATTTGGCCTAATTATGAAAGAAGCACATTGTGTTGATGTTGTTTTTTGGCTCTACTAGAACAGGTTGATTATTTTCCTCATATTCTCATCGTTGCAGCTCCTCTCTTCCCAGTCTGTCAGTAATGCTCTGTCTCTATGAAGCCCCTCCTGAAAAGCACAATGTGCTCTGATTCTGGCCAGTTGATAATACCTAATATCAAATGTACTGGTTTTGCATGTACAGTACTAGATAGCTTGCATCATTATAGCTATAGAGTTTCATCCTGAAGAGGGTGTTTGTAATCCCGTGTGAAATGCAGGCGGGTGAGAGTTATTAACCTTTCCACTGCGATCGCCACCAACGTGAAGACCGACGCGGAGACTGAAGCTCCCTGGACGAGTCCACTCATTTTACAGATCACTACATCAAACGGCCAACCTGCGGCAGAAATAATGAGAGCAGGGAGAAGAGCACTTCATATACAGCTCACAGAAAACACATTTCTGCACCTCAAACCAAACAGCTGTGAGGCGAATTCATAACATTTCATTTGAAGCAACGATGTGTTTGAAAACCAGAGGAAAATGACAGGTGTGCTGTCATTTGTGAGTGAAAAACAAGTGTGATCAAAACGATAAAATTGACCATAAGTCATTGATTTTAAGTATAAAACTCTCACTATGGTGAGAGATTCACTTTATAGTGGTGCAGTTCTTTTCGTGAGATTTCTGTTTACATGGTAATGCTAACTTCCCTAATTGGTGGAGCTTGGGATTATGGGTAGTGTAGTTCTGCACTGGTAATTCCACTGATAAACAGTTTTGAAATCTCATTGGCTTGCAAATATAATTACTGAGGTACTCACGGCTCATGGTAAGTTTTGCATTTTATATCATTCTTAAAAATCAGTATTTAAGTGTATGGAAGCTTGTTTCCGGCATGAAATAACAAATAAAAAAGGTAATTGTCACTTTTTATCTCACAATTCTGACTTTTTTTCTCAGAATTGTGTTATGTAAAGTCATAATTGTGTGATATAAAGTTATAATTGTGTGATGTAAAGTCGGAATTGCGAGATATAGAGTTGGAATTGCGAGTTATAAAGTTGAAATTGCGAGTTAGAGAATCAGAATTGCGAAATATAGAGTCGGAATTGCGAGATATAAAGTCGGAATTGTGAGATATAAAGTCAGAATTGCGAGTTATAAAGTCAGAATTGCGAGTTATAAAGTCGGAATTGCGAGATATAAAGTCAGAATTGTGAGTTATAAAGTCAGAATTGCGAGTTATAAAGTCGGAATTGCGAGTTATAAAGTCAGAATTGCGAGTTATAAAGTCGGAATTGCGAGTTATAAAGTCAGAATTGCAAGTTATAGAATCGGAATTGCGAGATATAAAGTCGGAATTGCGAGTTATAGAGTCGGAATTGCGAGTTATAGAGTTGGAATTGCAAGTTATAGAATCGGAATTGCGAGATATAAAGTCGGAATTGCAAGTTATAGAATCGGAATTGCGAGATATAAAGTCGGAATTGCGAGTTATAGAGTCGGAATTGCGAATTATAGTCGGAATTGCGAGTTATAGAGTCGGAATTGCGAGTTATAAAGTCGGAATTGCGAATTATAGTCGGAATTGCGAGTTATAGAATTGGAATTGCGAGTTATAGTCAGAATTGCGAGTTATAGAATCGGAATTGCAGAGTTATAAATTGTTAGTTATAAACTCAGTTCTGAGAAAAAAAAGTAAGAATTGCAATTCTTAGAAACTTAGAAATATCTTGTAATTCTGACTTTCTAAGATGCAATTGTGTTTGTATCTTGCAAAAAGTCAGAATTGTGAGGAAAAAAGAAAAATCGCAATTTATTTTTTATTTAGTAGCGGAAACAAGCTTCCATATAAGGGTTCACATACTTTACCTGTTAAAAATCAAAACTATTAAAATAATTAATTAATGTTTTTTTTTTTTTTTAAATATCCATTTTATCTGGCATTAGTTTTGACAGCAGCCACAATTTGTCATGAATTTTCCTCAATTACAAGAATTTCAAAATTGTTCCTGCATTTAAATATGAAATAATTCTCTATTCTATTTGACATGACTGTTCATGTTTCTTTTGTGTCTGACAGTGTTGACACATTGATTTACAGCAAGAAAACAGACATTTTGTGTGTAAACTTGAAGAAGCAGGAGGCAGTGCCAAAAACAATCAAATTCGTCATTACATGTTAAATATTAATCAAATGAATGAGATTTTAATGATCTGCTGCAGCTCACTAATTGTGATATCTGTGTTTAAATCGCAACAAGTCAACAAAATCAGATGGCATACGGTTGCTTTACACAACACATGGTCTATATGCAAATTATGAACAACAAAGGACTTAATCTGAGTCAACAGCATGTAATTATGACATCATGCATACAATGCATATGTAAATCTTGTTTTCATTTGCTGAGCGGCTGAAGTGACTCATTTCCTGCTGTTGACACCGTCTGCAGTAAGAGCACAAACACACACTGTACTGTGAACTGCTTTAAAAGCCTTGCATTACATTTCTTGTTTTTTTTCTTCCTTTTCTTTGCTTCACCTTGACAGTAATGACTGCATGAAAGCACAGAAGTTGTGTTCATTATACAAGAGTTACCTTAATTACGCACAGGTACAAGCTGCTGCTACCTGCTCTGACTGTTGTATTCATTCATTATTGTATTCATACATTCATTCATGTACTGAAAAGACTCAATAACACATATGCATATGTGTTTTTTTGCCAAGTATCATAATTGATCCATCAGGCATTTACGGCTCATATAACATCATTTACCTGTGATCAGATTGTCCACCAGCGTGATGGGAAGGCATAAGATGCCCACTAACAGGTCGCTGATGGCCAGGTTGAGTATGAAGATGTTGGTGACGGTTCTCATCTGCCTGTTTTTCAGCACGATGAAGCACACCAGGATGTTTCCCACCATGCACAGCGAGAAGATGAGCACATAGGCCAGGATGAAGACGGTGGCCACCACGAGCGAGTGCTGGTAGTACGGTAAGAGCGTGATGTTCCTGCTGTCGTTGAAGAGCGAGGTGTGGTTAACGCTGATGTTCTCGGTGTAAAGGATGTCGAGATCCATTGCTGAGAGAGTTTCTGAATCTAAGGCAGAAAACAGACGTTTACTCAGATTGACTCATGCAGAAAATGACTGGATGATTCACTGCTGAAAATGACTTTGTTTCTTAAGGTTTTCGTCTTGTTTTCCAGTACAAACATCTAAACATTCTAAAATCAAGATGCATTTACTTGAGATGCAACATGACAGATAAAAAGTCTTGTTTTCTGAAAAACTAATGAAAATGAAACAAAAATATCTGCCATTGGGGTCAGAAAAATAAACTTTTCTCTTTGAATCAAGTATTTTTCTGATCCATTAGCAGATATATGTTCTTGTTTTAATCAATTTAGAAAATCGTTTTCTTTGTACAATTTGCAATAACAACATAACTTGATGCATTAAGCACAAATGGATGAATATTTATTGAGATTATATATATATATAAAAAATACAAAAAGTTTTTCAATTCATTGATGCATTAAGCACAAATGGATGAATAAATTTATATTGATTATTTACTAATGTATATAATACAGTTTTTCAGTTCATTGATGCATTAAGCACAAATGGATGAATAAATTTATATTGATTATTTACTAATGTATATAATACAGTTTTTCAGTTCATTGATGCATTAAGCACAAACAGATGAATAAATAAATGAAAATTTATTCATTGATGATATATTTAGTGCTGTGAAATGATTAATCACATCCAAAACAAAAGTTTGTGTTTACATAATATATGTGTGTACTGTGTATATTTATTATGTACACTCTAAAAAATGCTGGGTTAAAAACAACCCAAGTTGGGTTGAAAATGGACAAACCCAGCGATTGGGTTGTTTTAACCCAGCAGTTGGGTTAAATGTTTGCCCAACCTGCTGGGTAGTTTTACTTAACTCAACTATTGTTTAAAAATTACAGTATTGCTTACTTAAAATGAACCCAAAATATCTTGAAAATTAACATTTATTAATTTGTTTAATAAATGAACATTTTAATTTCATTTCATTTTAAGTCAGCCATATAGTCATTTTCAAACAATAGCTGGGTTAAATAAAACTACCCAGCAGGTTGGGCAAACATTTAACCCAACAGTTGGGTTAAAACAACCCAATCGCTGGGTTTGTCCATTTTCAACCCAACTTGGGTTGTTTTTAACCCAGCATTTTTTAGAGTGTATATATAAATACACACACATGCATCTATTTCACTAAAATATATTTATTTATAAAATATTTATATTTATATATAATCTAAATTATATCTAAATATATAAAATACATTTATATATTAAATATAAATTAAATGTAATATAAAAATAAATTAAAAAATTATAATTATATATAAAATATATATATATATATAATTTATTTTTATATTTTATATATAATTATATTTCTATATAATATATATAAAATTTACCAGCTTACTTTAAAGATTATCTGATTAAAGTATGAGAAAGATTTGAGAAGTTTTTACGAAAACTCAAAATGGTAGTGCATGGTAGGCATATTAGCAACATTAATCTCATTTAAGGTTCGATTCACAGGGAATGCATGAACTGAAAAAAACATTGTGTAGCTTGAATGCAATGTAAGTTGTTGAAATGTTCCTGTAAATGTTTTGCACTCAAATGCTGTGCTAATCCTGACTGTGAAGCAGAGTTTTGGCGTGTAATAGCGTTTGAGCTGAACTAAGCTGAATTTGAGCGTTTTCTGACAGGGAATGTAGCTGTATCTGAGATAAACAGGTCTAAACTTCGACCTGCTGCATGACAGCATCTCCTGGGTCTCTTAGTTGCAGCATGAATGAAATCTACTTCCCACAGCGAGCACACGGGCATCAGTGCTCCCAAAATGGCTTTAACTGCTAGAAATAAGTGACGGTGAGTGCTCTGTGTGTCGTCTATTTAGTGATAATCAGAGAGCGATCTGTCTCGCCCCTGCAGCGGGTATTTCAGCCTCACCTGAGCGGGCGACTGCAGAGATTCTTCGTATGCGCTAAAAACAGCTGCATGCTTAGGTAATGTGAGCCAAACTTTTTCATGTTGTTGATTTGAGTCTGTCTGCGGCATCAAGACAATAACTGGAGAGGGACACCACACCGTTTCAGTTTGACACGACACCGTTGCGGGAAATAATAGATCACTGTCACCAGTGCCGGCAGGCGGGTTAATTTGGCACCTCTGTGTCAATGAGCAATATTTCACTCGTACACCTTTAATTATTCATTGTCATGGGAACCATCAAAGTGTCTCACCTATTGCTTCTTGAAACATGTTTAACTCTGTTGCTTGAGGAGACGCTCTCCTCTGCATCTGCTAATCCTGCTAAATGTCCTCAGAATGTGTCTGTGAAGTTTCAGCTCAAAATCCCCCACAGATCATTTATTAAATTTGCCCCTATTTGGGTGTGAGCAAAAACACGTTGTTTTTGTGTGTCCCTTTAAATGCAAATGAGCTGCTGCTCCCGCCCCCTTTCCAGAAGAGGGCGGAGCTTTAACAGCTCAACAACAACAAAGCTGGAGAATCTCACGCAGCCTGGTTCAGCCTTACATTGTTCAAACCGGAGTCGACACTGATGGAGAGACTCAGGAAGAAGTTACAACTTTTAGACGTTTCTGAATGGTTAGTGGATAAATTGATGTAGTTGCTGTGGAGTTGATTCAACTCATCCACTAGCATGTGCCGTCATGTTCATCTTTTGTGTTGAATTGACCCTCGTTTGTGAAGCAGTCCGGCGTAAAATGACGGCATGACAACAACACTCTACTACAACAACTCTTCCTCTTCTCTAAAGCAGCCCAACATGGCCCCGCCCCCTTAGTTGTGTGTTCTTAGGGGCGGGGTTTATGTAAATTTTGGGGTTTGTGATGTCACAACCCAGGAAGAAGCTCGTTGTAGTCCTTAAAATGTGAAAATATCTCCCTTTGCATTGAACTTTGAGCGTCGTAACTTTGCAGATGTTCAAACAGCAACATTACACACTAACTAAAGTTAAAAAAGTGAAATCATAATCAAAGACCCCCTTCACACCCTTATCTTCATAGCTCTTCCCCCAAATTCACTAACATGCTATACAACACAGGGACCTCCCCCCTCATGAGAGGCCACGCCCCTTACTGCTGATTGGCTACAAGTGTGTTGTGGCGTTCGGATCAACAGCGTTTCTCAGAAATCACTTACTGCACCTTTAATGATAGTGATTGTCTGTTCATTTCATCAGACTTCATCTGCATCATACACAAACTCACCTGATGCACTTATTCATGTTTTATGGATCATGTGGATGAAAATAACAAAAATTCCAAATAGAATTTTTTTTTTCAAATGTCTTCCTTTTTTCTCTCCTAAACTGCCCACAGTAGTTGAATAATATTCCAGTCAGGTGATTAATCTGACCAGAGCAAATGATGTCCAGTGGTGTCTGAGATTAAACGTTTAGCACTTGCAGCTCTTTCACTTGGCTTTATAAAGTTCTCTGTGCTCAGTTTTTGTGATCCTAATGGTGAATATTGAGGTTTGCTGTCACTTTTCTGCAGTCGTTCTGTGTTATTTGGACACAATCCTTCTTAGTGTTTGACTCATTAACCTCTATTCTCCTTCGCCATGCTTTGTGTTTACAGTCGTTCTTAAAACACAGTTATTGGGCAGATGCTCTTATTTATGAATGTATTTTTAAATCAAAATTTTTTTGACCGTCTGAATGAAACGTTCTTTCAGACTGCAGTGAATACAAGCAATTTTGTGAGATGATATGAGATAAATCATGTGAATGTGCATGTCGGTATCACACTTATTCATAAAAGTAAATACAAATTAAGTCATAAAATTGCTTTTCCACTGAAATACAGCAGAATGCTGCACTCTGACCATTTGTGAGGTATCATGTAATTTCATCTGGTGTTATTTTACCAACATAACTCATCATATTTGATCACATTTCTTTTAATTCTTCAAGTCTCAATTTAATGGGTAACTGGGATTTATTTTTCTCTCACACTGTTGGGTGGATGACATGAAATTTCAGGCTGTGTTCATGCAGTGTAATGCAGTATTTGATACTATAACTTAAAACTTTATTAAAATTATATTTTCTTTTTCTTTATGAGCTCATATTGAGATAACATTGAATATTTATACTTCATGTGTCAAACTACTATATGCAATAAAGTGAAAACTTAAATCATGCACTTTCCCTTATACATTATGCATGATTTTTACCTTACAATATTGATGCTGAATAGCAGAATTCCTGGACATATGCTGTAATACCTGCGGACAGCAGTGACATCTGTAACATCATTGTTCAGAGAGTCCAGAAACATCATGACAGGTTTGAGAGCATCTGAACCTCCTGCTCTTAATATATAACGTGGTTACTGTCCTATAATGACAATCTGTTTTACCCCTAAAGGCCAAGCGTATATAATAATAGTAATCCAGATAAATTAATTTAGCATACATTGCATTTAATAATGTTTTGCATACATTATGGATTTAAACATTAATAGTCTATGAATATTGCATAATACTGCTTATAATTATTTTAATGTTGATATCAAATAATTTTAGTTTACAGTGTAACAAGTTTACAGTGTGATTTTCACACACTGTCTGTTAGCTGTACAGAAATTAGATGTGATATAATGAAAAAGTTCTTACCTTGTAAACTGTGCAGATCCTGCATCTGTCCTGCTGACGGACACTGTTGATATGAGACACATCAGCACTGAATCCCAGCACTCATTAATTGCCTATCACATGATAATTAGTTCCCAGGCAGGTGGAAAGTGCTGAAATAACACTGATCAAATAAGGATACTTTCACATATGAAAGATGAAACACATTCCTGCTCGGATATACGAACCGCACTGCAGACGACTGACAGACAGAAAGAGAGAGAGAGGGAGAGTCTGTGTGAGAGCGTATGTAAATAGAGAGAGAGAGAGAGAGAGAGAGAGAGAGAGCCAATCAGTAACTGTGTAACTTCTCAAACAGGCTAAATGTTCTTACTCTTTCTAAATATTTTAAAAGTAGACATTTTACTTGCATTTAATGTGCTTTCTATGTATATACAATTACTTTTCTTTCTATTGATGCGGACATCTAAATGTGATAAATATATATATCTCAGCAGTCTATCAGCGCTTGTCAAAATGATTGAAACGGCCAATCAAATCAAAGTGGGCGGCGTTTACGCTCTCTTTTGACTTTCTACACAGACAGGCACATCAATCTATCGCTTAATGCTGTTGTGGAGAGTCTATTCTTTCCAGCGAAATCACAAAACAAAATGCAAACAAACGTGATATACAAATCTTGATGAACATCTTTGATTTTAATGAGGAAAAAAAACCTATACGAGGGCGGATTAGAACCCAGAAACTTTGACACGATTAACAAAAGTTCTACCGCCAGACCACCTGGGAATTCAAATGATATTAGTGGATCTATGTATTTATTCACTAACGTGAAGAATCTTGAGACTAACAATAAATTGTATTGCAGATATAGTAAAAGTACATGTATGCATATTTTAATGTGCAAACCCGATTCCAAAAAAGTTGGGACACTGTACAAATTGTGAATAAAAAAGGAATGCAATAATTTACAAATCTCATAAACTTATATTTTATTCACAATAGAATATAGATAACATATCAAATGTTGAAAGTGAGACATTTTGAAATGTCATGCCAAATATTGGCTCATTTTGGATTTCATGAGAGCTACACATTCCAAAAAAGTTGGGACAGGTAGCAATAAGAGGCCGGAAAAGTTAAATGTACATATAAGGAACAGCTGGAGGACCAATTTGCAACTTTTCAAATTGAGTTTCTCAGAGAAAAATTGCAAAGTGTTTGAAGTTATCATCATCTACAGTGCATAATATCATCCAAAGATTCAGAGAATCTGGAACAATCTCTGTGCGTAAGGGTCAAGGCCGGAAAACCATACTGGATGCCTGTGATCTTCGGGCCCTTAGACGGCACTGCATCACATACAGGAATGCTACTGTAATGAAAATCACAACATGGGCTCAGGAATACTTCCAGAAAACATTGTCGGTGAACACAATCCACCGTGCCATTCGCCGTTGCCAGCTAAAACTCTATAGGTCAAAAAAGAAGCCATATCTAAACATGATCCAGAAGCGCAGGCGTTTTCTCTGGGCCAAGGCTCATTTAAAATGGACTGTGGCAAAGTGGAAAACTGTTCTGTGGTCAGACGAATCAAAATTTGAAGTTCTTTTTGGAAAACTGGGACGCCATGTCATCCGGACTAAAGAGGACAAGGACAACCCAAGCTGTTATCAGCGCTCAGTTCAGAAGCCTGCATCTCTGATGGTATGGGGTTGCATGAGTGCGTGTGGCATGGGCAGCTTACACATCTGGAAAGGCACCATCAATGCTGAAAGGTATATCCAAGTTCTAGAACAACATTTTCCAACATGACAATGCCAGACCACATACTGCATCAATTACAACATCATGGCTGCGTAGAAGAAGGATCCGGGTACTGAAATGGCCAGCCTGCAGTCCAGATCTTTCACCCACAGAAAACATTTGGCACATCAGAAAGAGGAAGATGCGACAAAGAAGACCTAAGACAGTTGAGTAACTAGAAGCCTGTATTAGACAAGAATGGGACAACATTCCTATTCCTAAACTTGAGCAACTTGTCTCCTCAGTCCCCAGACGTTTGCAGACTGTTATAAAAAGAAGACGGGATGCCACACAGTGGTAAACATGGCCTTGTCCCAACTTTTTTGAGATGTGTGTTGATGCCGTGAAATTTAAAATCAACTTATTTTTCAATTAAAATGAAACATTTTCTCAGTTTAAACATTTGATATGTCATCTATGTTGTATTCTGAATAAAATATTGAAATTTGAAACTTCCACATCATTGCATTCTGTTTTTATTCACAATTTGTACAGTGTCCCAACTTTTTTGGAATCGGGTTTGCAAATTAATGCATATAATATTTGCAAATTGTTCCAAAATTACTAGAATTAGACCTAGAATATCTTTCACTGTTCTGTTTCTTTATGCTTTATAAAAATAAAAAATAAAAAATCTGGTCCCCCACAATGTTCAAGACATGATTATGGCCTTTATATATATGCTGTCTGCTTGTCAATCATTTGTTTGTTTAAATTTGCTGACATCAGGCTGGCTGAAGTGTGCTTGAAGGGCGGGGCTTTGAGGAGGGTGTGCATGGTAAACTTTTATCAGACAATTTAAATTTACCGTCTTTTTCTTCCACCAAATTAGACCAAAAATAGTGATGCCATCATCTTGTTCACAGGGGGGCGTGCAAATACAAATAAGTATATATTATAAAAGTTATAAAAATAAATATAGCTGCGAGCAGCAATTATCAAGGTTATTTAGCAAGCCTGTAACCATCTCAATCATAGATGCAAAACCATTTACAGCCAATACAGGCACTTTACCATAGGAAATATGTTTCTTAAAGCTTTTTAACAGTTATCGAGGTTGAGCCAAAAACCTAGGACTAGTTCGCCAAAGTTGTTTTTTGAAATAATCTCCAATATTTAACAAACAATTCGATGGACAGCGGCGGTCCTAGAGGCAAAGTTGCTCAGAATGAGGAGTTCTACCATGTGATACAAATATTGTGGGGATGTTCCAAAAATTGCAAGATACACAATCCTTTACGCAAACAATTTTCCATGTTATAGCGCCACCAAGTGGCCAGGTGCCACGTCCTTTTTCATGCAACCACAGAATGAGCTCTTACATAGGTGTGCCAAATTTGATGAAAATATCTCATTCCATTCACGAGTTATAGCTATTTTAGTAACCTTTGAAGGTTTGGCGGCCCTTTTATTGACAACTCCAGAGAATCTCGCTGCACTGATAGTAGGTTTTACAAAAAAAAACAAAATAACCAAAAATTTCATACTTTTCATTGCTGTAGCGCCCCCATCAGGCCGTGACGTTGTGAGTATAACCAGCCCTCAAAGTTTCAAATGTCTACGACTTACAGTTTGGTCTGCCGGATCACTTTTATGGCAGAATGCTGATCGTTGGGAATTTTAACATATATATATATATATATATATATATATAAATTGTAGACTGTGTTCAGGTTCATCTGTCTCATTAACATTGTTAATGTTCAATGATTAATTAAAATCCACATTCTAAAGCTGTCTCAATACATCAGCTGCTCTTCTGTTGTTCCTGTCATCTCAGATCGTCTTTCCATCACATTTATTTCTGCTCTCAGTTGTTCACTCTTCCATGTGCAGTCGCTGTGAAATTGTTCTTTACAGTTTAGTTTGAGTCTTTCCTTATGCATCACAATGAATCAGGATGAATGATGCTTCTCACTCTGACAGAATCCATAGTCGTGCCGGTCTCCGGAGACACGGGCATATCGGCACAAACAAACCGCATGGTGGCTGCAGAGCTGCAGGACCAGCCTCAGACCTTTTCTGTTTCATGAGATTCTTTCCCTCTTGTTTTCATATATAAAACACTAGACCTGTGGAGTGCCATCAAGTTTCAGCAGCTTTTGTCTGAATCAGTGTGATTTCTGTGCAAATAATGAGCCTCAAACAGCCAGAGTCTGAATATCCAACCAGGAAGGTCAAATATTTAGTGGGGAATATAAAATTAAATGAGGGCAGGTGGATAAACAGAGGCAAATGCCACTTCAATCAGAGAAATATGTGTAATATGTGTTCAAGTGATGATGACTAGGAGCATTTACAGTGAAAATAAACATAATTTCTTTCAAGGAATCATACATGATGTTAGTGTGTGCACAACAACAGGTGCTTGACCCTTAATGAACATGACTCGACATCTTGATGCTCGAAATGACTTTCGACTTTTTGTGCCAACAAACTAATGAGTGCTGAACCAGTGATGTCTCAAAGAAATGAGACACATCATCATTCAAATCATAACATATTCTGGAATTTCAGGATGTTTGCTGATCGTAATTCCTCATGAACATGCATAGGTTTCGTCAATGGTTAAATCTTTCACCACATGTGGAAGCGGCACGCTTATTTTGGTGTTTGTAAGAGGCGTATCAGGAGCCGAGCAGAAGTGCATTTGTGATGAGCTTCACATTAAGTCAGCAGAAAATATGGTGCAAATGTGCTGGAAAACTATTCATCTGCAGTATCTTTTGCAGCATATCCTATTATGAAGGAACATAAAACAATGGAGTGAATAAAGTAGCATATTTGTAGTTATTTGTCATTGTAAATAAGTGCATGCAAAAAAAGTGCTTTTGTATTGCACTCTAAACAGCATGCCGTCAAATTATTTTCATATTCTTTAAAGACATTCAGACAGTGAGATTCTATACAAGCTTCTTTCCAAGTAAATATTTATTTGGATCTAACATAAATCATGTTTGTACATATTGCTATGAAGGGAGTGTCAACCTCTCTGTTTAAATGGGAATTTGTGGGAATTCACAGAGAGAAAATGTGCATTGTATTACAAATCATGTACTCGCTGTTCAGAGCCCATTATATTAGAAATATCAAACATGCTTGACTCTCGTGAACAGTAGCTGCAATCAACCCGACTTCCCATAATCAACAGAATTTAATCCTGTTAAGCCTGACATATGAGATCAAATTATAGTTTGAAATGGAACATTTTATTGAACATAGACAAAATGTAAATGTTTTTTGATATCAAAGACCTTAAAACAATCAGACAAAAAGCAAAACAGGCAAATGGAGCATTAGAATAATTGTTTTAGAAATTCATGAACTGGGAAGCTGGTTTCTTAGAGAACATTGTTTGCTTGTTTAAAATGCATCGTCAATGGCTCTTTAGCAAAGATCTGATGAATAATTGGCCCTTTGGAACTTGGAACCATCTTGAATAAGGAAAAATCAATGTGGCCTTTGAAACATAAAGGACTGGACCCTCTTTGTTAACCTGATGTCTGATCGTCCTGATATTGGGTGACGCACAAACACTAGACTGTCCTGAGGGGATGATTACAATCTGTCTGATTTTGCTTGTTGGTGCTGGAGCAAACATTTTAGTGAAACAAACACAGTTCGAAGCCAAACCCCAAATCCCAGACCTGACCATTAACTACGGCTGCAATCTGAGGATTATGACCGGGTGATAAAAATGTTGTTCAAATACATATAGAAGATATAGAAGAACAGACAGACAGACAAATGGGTAGATGGATGGATGGACAGACAGATGGATGATGGACGAACAAACGGATGGATGGATGGATGGATGGATGGATGGAAGGATGGAAAGAAGGAAGAACGGATGGATGGTCAGACAAATGAATAGATGGATGGATGGATGGATGGATGGATGGACGGACAGACAGAAAGATAGATGGATGGATGATGGATGGATGGACAGACAGACAGACAGAAAGATGGATGGATGGATGGATGGATAGACAGACAGACAGACAAATGAATGGATGGATGGATGGAAGAACGGATGGACAGACAGACAGAAGGATGGATGATGAATGGACAGACGGATGAATGGATGGATGGATGGATGGATGGATGGATGGACGGATGGAAGAACAGATGGACAGACAAATGGGTAGATGGTTGGATGAACAGTCAAAGATGGATGGACAGACAGACAGAAAGATGGATGGATGGACGGACAGATGGATGGATGGATGGAAGAACAGATGGACAGATGAATGGGTAGATGGATGGATGGATGAACAGATGGATGGATGGTTGGATGGATGGATGGAAGAACATATGGACAGACAAATGGGTAGATGGTTGGATGAACAGACAAAGATGGATGGATAATGGATGGATGGACAGACAGATGGATGGATAATGGATGGATGAACAGACAAAGATGGATGGATAATGGATGGATGGACAGACAGATGGATGGAAGAACATATGGACAGACAAATGGGTAGATGGTTGAATGAACAGACAGATGGATGGATAATGGATGGATGGACAGACGGACAAATGGATGGATGGATGGATGGATGGATGGATGGATGGAAGAACATATGGACAGAAAAATGGGTAGATGGTTGGATGAACAGACAAAGATGGATGGATAATGGATGGATGGACAGGCGGACAAATGGATGGATGGATGGATGGAAGAACATATGGACAGACAAATGGGTAGATGGTTGGATGAACAGACAAAGAGGATGGATAATGGATGGATGGACAGACGGACAAATGGATGGATGGATGGATGGATGGACAGACAGATGGATGGAAGAACATATGGACAGACAAATGGGTAGATGGTTGGATGAACAGACAGAGATGGATGGATAATGGATGGATGGACAGATGGACAAATGGATGGATGGATGGATGGATGGATGGAAGAACGGATGGAAGAACAGACGGACAGACAAATGAGTAGATGGATGGATGGATGGATGGATTGACAGACAAATGGATAGATGGATGGACTGACGGACGGACAGACAGACATATAGATAGATAGATAGACATATAGATAGATAGATAGATAGATAGATAGATAGATAGACATATAGATAGATAGATAGATAGATAGATAGATATGGATGGGTGGAAGAACGAAAGGACAGACAGGTAGATTTAATTTGTTGTTTACTTGTATTATTGACAGAGCAGATTAATAAACATGTTTTCATGAGTCTCAGCTGCTTTAGTAAATCTCTGGTTCGAAGGCTCGAGGTTCTCTCAGTCTCACAGGTGCTTTAGTTTGAGTCTCTCCAGTAATCTCAGATAACAAGCTCTTATGTCTTTGTGCTTGAGACCGTTTCTCCAGGATTTGGAGTTTTTCAAGTAGGCATTTTCACTTGAGAGCAGATTAAAATATTCTGCTATTACCTATATTATTATTACCTCCGTTTCTCCATTTGCACTCTCTTACATTTAAAGCTCTAATGTTAAGCACTAAGAATCAGAAACTTCAGAAGGTTGATTCTCAGTGTGAGAGGTGAAGTCGATGTATTTATATTCAGTGCGGCTCTGCTGAGGACGAGAAGCACAGGTGCTCCATCATGTACAAGATCAAGAGCTCCATGACTCGGTGAGGTGGAAAAAAAGCGTATTGCGATAAGATAAACACCTTATATTGCAGCTGATGCTTCAACATCAAGGTGACAATATTTTTAGGTCCTGATCCGAACTGTCACTATGAGATGAAATGTATATATTTGCGTAATCTATCCTTTTAAAGGTAGTTAAATAGCTACATATGTCTGTTCAATGTGCTCTTTTATTAACTGCTCCTGTAGCCTGATGCACCTACTGTGTTCTTCAAAATTGCTCAAAAGCATATGCAAAATTAATGTAGTTAATATTAATGTAACTTTCATAAATAATAAAGACACATGGATACATTTTGTGAATGTTGCCACTGAGACAAACTGTGTTCGAAGCAGCGAACAGAGCAGAATCTCAGACACAACATGAACACAGCATTAAATATTCATAGAATAGCGTAATGGTGTTATGGAGGACAAATTTACTTTTTGAGTTTATATTAGAATGTGTGTACAATTAACCATCACAGATGGAGACAAAATGAAGCAGCACGCGTTCAACTGTTCAACACACCTACACTGAAACAAAAGCAAAAGTCTTTTGCACAGTTTAATAAATATTTATTGAAAAACTGAGGCACAGCATGCGGTCCAGTGCATGAAAACAAAACAGCAGCATCAGAAAGAGCCGGAAGCGTCCTTCCCCATCTTCCTTTACCATGTGTTTAGGTCAGGAGAGTGAAATGATGCGAGAAAGACACAGCGTCTGCCGTCAGAGGGTTACATCTCACATCCAGACTCCTCAGTGACGGCATGAGCGACAGCTTCTCCATCGGTAATTCTGAGCGAGAGACAGAGAGAGAACAGACAGAATAAGGGTAAGATGAAAGATGTGTGCAGCATCAGCCCTTCAGTGTTCATGGAGAGACAAACTTTACTTTGTTTACTTCCTTTGGAAAAACAGAGAGATCAGATTCAGGCTCAAGATGGACTGTAAATCATTGTCCATTAACTACAATGTTACAATGCAACTGCACATAATGAGTAGATAGCCGATATCGATAACCGATAATTCTTTATATTTTAAAAGCCGATAACCGATATATTGGCCGATAAATTTAAATCCAGATTTTTATATAATTTTTGAAAGCCTGATTATAGAGATGCATGATATATCGGTATCCATATCGGTATCGGCCGATATATGTTCATTTTTAATGTTATCATTATCGGCCAGATAAGAAAATATGGCCGATATATTAAAGGTGATAAATAATGGATTATTTCCTTCAGATGCGCACTGTCCAACATGATGGTTTTGAATTGCTTGAAATATGATTGAAAATCACTTCAAAAAGGAAAATAGAGTTAAGTTCAACATGTGCAGCGTACGTCTGTCATATAAGATACATAATATTATAATGAGAACATTGTAATTGTGCCTTTGAGATAGGGCTGGGCGATATATCGAATGCTTTTGTCACGCGCATTTCGTCAGTAAAGCCGGTTCCCTGATTGCCGCTAAATCGCCATCACCTGCTTTCAAATGGAGCGGCATTTAATAGACAGAGCCGTAGATCACTGATAAGCCACGCAATATCGCGTTCATTATCGAAGGCGATACATCTGCGATATGAACGCGATATTGCGTGGCTTATCAGTGAACTACGGCTCTGTCTATTAAATGCCGCTCCATTTGAAAGCAGGTGATGGCGATTTAGCGGCAATCAGGGAACCGGCTTTACTGACGAAATGCGCGTGACAATCGCATGCGATATATCGCCCAGCCCTAGTTTGAGACATGGATTTTTGAGACTTTTGTTTTTGTAATCAGGCTCTCAAAAATTATCTAAAAAATTTATTTAGATTTATCGGCCAATATATCGGTTATCGGCTTTCAAATATTAAGAATTATCGGTTATCGGTATCTGTCAAAATGTTCATATTGGTGCATCCCTAAGATTTACACCTCAAAGAAGGCGGAGCCTCAGTGCCACGCCTACCTATTACATCACTGGCATGGACCAATGGTAGTTCAGAGGTGTTAACCAGCCGGAGCAAACTTTTTTATCAATCAGTTTCAAAAATGGATACAAAACCTGTCTTAACTGAAAGAAAACAAGTTGACAAAAAGATTGAATTCAATATTTGGTGATAAAATAGCGTAACAAGTGATTTATACGTTTTTTTTTTTTTTTGTAGGCCGGTCAACACAAGTGTGACTTTGTGCCATTTTGTACAAAATAAAAGCATTTCAAAACCAATTTCCTGGTTAAACATTAAAGCACACTAGTGTGATAACCAGTGCAAATATTTTTCATATTTCATGTAAAACTGACAAAATTATCCACAAATAACGTTTTTTTTGTTCAGATAAATAAGGCGTACAATCGATCCGCTCCAAAAAATAAATACAAAACCTGTCTTAATTGCCCATAATATTATAATGAGAACATTATAATTGTGTGTTTGGGATATGGCTTTTAATGGTGAGACTTTAGTTTTTGTATTCAGGCTCTCAAAAATTATATAGAAATTTGGATTTAGATTTATCGGCCAATATATCGGTTATTGGCTTTCAAATATAAAGAATTATCGGTTATCGGTATCGGCCGATATATGTTCATTTTTAATGTTATCGTTATCGGCACAATAAGAAAATTTGGCCAATATATTAAATAATGGATTATTTCCTTCAGCTGAAACACTTACGCACTGATGCGCACTATCTGCCATGATGGTTTTGAATTGCTTGAAATATGATTGAAAATCACTTCAAAAAGGAAAATACAGTATAATATTATAATAAGAACATTATAATTGTGTGTTTGGGACATGGATTTTAATGGTGAGACTTTTATTTTTGTAATCAGGCTCTCAAAAATTATACTGTATAAAAATTTAGATTTATTGGCCAATATATCGGTTATCGGCTTTCAAATATAAAGAATTATCGGTTATCGGTATCGGCCAAAATTTTCATATCTGTGCATCCCTACCCAATTACAAAAAACTCATCAATAAAAGCCATGTCTCAAGCACACAATTATAATGTTCTCATTATAATATTATGTATCTTATATGACAGACTTGTGCTGCACATGTTGAACTTAACTGTATTTTCCTTTTTGAAGTGATTTTTAATCATATTTCAAGCAATTCAAAACCATCATGGCAGACAGTGTGCATCTGAAGTGTCTCAGCTCAAGGAAAAATACATTATTTATCCAAATTTTCTTTCTAACATTAAAAACGATAAACGATACTGATATGGTGGCCGATATATCGTGCATCCTTAACTATAACACATAAACAATACATTTTAAAGCAGAAGCGTGTCATTTTTTTGGTTGTTCAACTACTTTATGGAAGTTTGATGTCCTAAATAGTGAAACACTGTGACATCATCTGTCTCAACCAATCACATGGGTTTGGGGGCGGGACTATTTGTCTGACTGACCAACGATGGTTGGAATGTTCCTGAAATCTGTTGGGAAAAACACTCATTATTTTGCAGTTGTTTGTGTTTTAGTGACACTAATGAAGCAAAAATGACACACTTCAGCTTTAAAAACAAAAATGAGGGGATGATGTGTCAGCTGGTGATGCGCTTCTCTTGTAGTTTTCACCGTTGCTGTTATTGTGTTGCATTGAGATCGGCTGCACTTATGTGAGATTGTTATTACATTGTGAGAGTCGCTTTCATCTTCTGTAGCCGTCAGATAATCACAAAGAAAATACATCACCATGGAAACGATAATTTGGCTTCTGGGTTTTATTTGTATTGAATCCTTTTTAGAAGTATTATGAAAGAGTTTTTGGATTGATATGGAAATGGAGACATTCTGTGTCTGTGCTCTATGAAAATGCATTACAAGCCCTTAATAATGAATTTGCATTATCTGCTGCAATAAGAACATCCCTTCATATACTCTTCTATTCAGACTATTCAGAGGTTTTAATTCATAGTTTTATTAAACAAGGACGCATTAAACTGATCAAAAGTGACAGTAAAGACATTTATAATGTCACAAAAGTTTCTATTTCAAATAAATGCTGTTTTTTTTACTTTCTATTCATCAAAGAATCCTTAAAAATAAAATCTATCACAGTTTCCACAAAAATATGAACTGTTTTCAACATTGATAATAATCATAAATGTTTCTTGATCAGCAAATCATCATATTAGGATGATTTCTGAAGGATCATGTGAAGACTGTAATGATGCTGAAAATTCAGCTTTGATCACTGTTAAATAATTTCTTATTTCTTGGGCTTCACTTTTTGACTTTCTCTGTGTCTTGGGATTTTTCCATTGTGCCTACCTAGACAAAACAAGAAGTAGTAGTCCTTGGACACACCGACACTCTCACACAAAACCAAAAGTTGAAGACACACACACATTTACATTATATTTCTTGAAATGCCATACATGGTAAGGTTTGATTCTTAAGTCGTATGATTGGATGCTCAACCCATCCTGGAGATTGTTGTTTGACCTATGTCTATAAATATGACCCTTCTCCCTGAATAAATCTGAGAATGCTTTGTACCACACTTGATCTGTGTCTGCTTGGTCATTCTCCCGAGATCTCGCGCTGCTGCTGCCACACATCACAGGGGTTGAGGCGCCTGTTTCTAAACTGATGACTGAGACTACAAATATTCTACCTATTATTGAGATTTTGATCTAACAGTTTGGGGGCTCGTCCGGGATATTCCCAAGAAACAAGGGACTGGAGACTGAGAGGTCATCCTTCATCACAGGTAAGTTATTTTTTAATAATTTCCTGTGGTGGTAGGATTGATTGAACTCATCCCATAATAGGTAGTGTTATCCTTGGATGGAGCTCTAAGAGTTAGTCCAGGAAGATTTGTCTGTAAGGGTACTGTTTAAACGCACAGCTACCTGGCAAATATTTTGGTTATCCCTCTGTGCGAGGAAGATCCGTGCAGATTCGCTCCGAAATAATTGTGGATATTGGACTGAACCCTGTTTATCAAATTTAAACGGGTGGACTCAAGGAAAAATACAATTGGATCCTTTCCCCAAAGAAGGCTCTTTTAGGCCAGGGGATATGGAAAGTGCAAATTCGATGATTAATGGGGGCTGGGGAGACCCAGAGTGGAATTATAAGTATATGAAAGAGTCGTACAGTAAATGGAAAGAGATGAAAACATATTGGGATAAAGGTCCAGAGAGGCCAAAATTGCCCCATGCCTCAGCATCCCCTTCAAATATTTGTCAATATAAGGCTCCTACAGTAGAGGAATTGAAACAACCTCTCATTCCACCAAAATTACATCCCACCCTGCCAGAATGTAGAAAAGACGGATATGCAATGATGAGTGAGACAAAACAGTGTGTGGCAGGGGGGGCCGCCGCAGCTGCCAGTAAACAGGCAGACTGCGAGAAGCCAAAAGATGAACAAAAATCAGAACCTGCTTTTATGTTTGTGAGACAGGGAAATCAAATTTCCATACGTCCTGCTAAGGCAAGTGACATTGAGAGCATATGTAACAATCTGCCTTCTCCCTCTCATCCAGTGAAATTTGTGCAGATCCTGAAAAGTCATACCCGTTACGTACAACTGACGGGTCCAGATTTTAGAGTAATACTCCTCAGAACTTTGGGGGATGATGTGACAGAGACAGAGATAATTGATGCGTGTCCTTCTCTGAAAACAGAAAATGATAAAATGACTGGAAAAGGGACTGCAGATAATCCCAATAAACTGTTGTGGGAGGAGGAAGAGCATTTAGAGACTTTTTACGAGGAGCTGCAAAGGATGTTAGAAAGACGGGTGATTTCATATGAGAGATATCATATGCCGCTAACACTAAACAGGGGCCAAAAGAATCCGCCGCAGCTTTCGTAAATCGACTCAAAAAGTCAAGGTGAGGGGACATGCAGCAGGAGATTCAGAGGTAATCAATTGGCTGATACAGCTGCTAAAGAGGCTGCTAAAAAACATGCAAAAAGGCAATTGAATTTGGGGAATTGCTATGATGGCACACGTACAGTGGGTACGGAAAGTATTCAGACCCCCTTAAATTTTTCACTCTTTGTTATATTGCAGCCATTTGCTAAAATCATTTAAGTTCATTTTTTTTCCTCATTAATGTACACACAGCACCCCATATTGACAGAAAAACACAGAATTGTTGACATTTTTGCAGATTTATTAAAAAAGAAAAACTGAAATATCACATGGTTATAAGTATTCAGACCCTTTGCTCAGTATTTAGTAGAAGCACCCTTTTGATCTAATACAGCCATGAGTCTTTTTGGGAAAGATGCAACAAGTTTTTCACACCTGGATTTGGGGATTCTCTGCCATTCCTCCTTGCAGATCCTCTCCAGTTCTGTCAGGTTGGATGGTAAACGTTGGTGGACAGCCATTTTTAGGTCTCTCCAGAGATGCTCAATTGGGTTTAAGTCAGGGCTCTGGCTGGGCCATTCAAGAACAGTCCCGGAGTTGTTGTGAAGCCACTCCTTCCTTATTTTAGCTGTGTGCTTAGGGTCATTGACTTGTTGGAAGGTAAACCTTTGGCTCAGTCTGAGGTCTTGAGCACTCTGGAGAAGGTTTTCGTCCAGGATATCCCTGTACTTGGCCGCATTCATCTTTCCCTCGATTGCAAGCAGTCGTCCTGTCCCTGCAGCTGAAAAACACCCCCACAGCATGATGCTGCCACCACCATGCTTCACTGTTGGGACTGTATTGGACAGGTGATGAGCAGTGCCTGGTTTTCTCCACACATACTGCTAAGGCCAAAAACTTCTATCTTGGTCTCATCAGACCAGAGAATCTTATTTCTCACCATCTTGACAAACTCCATGCGGGCTTTCATGCATCTTGCACTGAGGAGAGGCTTCCGTCGGGCCACTCTGCCATAAAGCCCCGACTGGTGGAGGGCTGCAGTGATGGTTGACTTTCTACAACTTTCTCCCATCTTCCGACTGCATCTCTGGAGCTCAGCCACAGTGATCTTTGGGTTCTTCTTTACCTCTCTCACCAAGGCTCTTCTCCCCTGATAGCTCAGTTTGGCCGGACGGCCAGCTCTAGGAAGGGTTCTGGTTGTCCCAAACGTCTTCCATTTAAGGATTATGGAGGCCACTGTGCTCTTAGGAACCTTAAGTGTAGCAGAATTTTTTTTGTAACCTTGGCCAGATCTGTGCCTTGCCACAATTCTGTCTCTGAGCTCTTCAGGCAGTTCCTTTGACCTCATGATTCTCATTTGCTCTGACATACACTGTGAGCTGTAAGGTCTTATATAGACAGGTGTGTGGCTTTCCTAATCAAGTCCAGTCAGTATAATCAAACACAGCTGGACTCAAATGAAGGTGTAGAACCATCTCAAGGATGATCAGAAGAAATGGACAGCACCTGACTTAAATATATGAGTGTCACAGCAAAGGGTCTGAATACTTAGGACCAAGTGATATTTCAGTTTTTCTTTTTTAATAAATCTGCAAAAAAGTGTCAACAATTCTGTGTTTTTCTGTCAATATGGGGTGCTGTGTGTACATTAATGAGGAAAAAAAATGAACTTAAATGATTTTAGCAAATGGCTGCAATATAACAAAGAGTGAAAAATTTAAGGGGGTCTGAATACTTTCCGTACCCACTGTAACTAATATGCCTGATATTGATGTCAAAATATTACAGAGCCAACCTACAGAGGCTGACTTACAATACTGGGCCTCGAAAGGCTGTCAGCCAGACAAACAGGGAATTATTAGAGACTGTGAAGGGAAAGTGGCCTTGCCAAAGTAATGCGTTGTATTGCATTGCAGATGTACACAAGACAACCAAATTGGTGTTAGATTTGTGCTTTATCTGTGCAAAAACTAACATCCATCGACCTGCAAATCATTCAGCCTTACCATTTCCAGAGGCTCCATTTCAACATCTGCAAATAGATATGCCACCTGTTCAAAATTGTAAATATTTGCTTGTGATTGTTGACAGATTCACAAAGTGGCCAGAAGCTTTCTCATGTGCGAGGGAGAATGCAAAAACGGTGGTTAAGATTTTGTGCAAAGAAATTATACCCAGATTTGGGATACCAAGTGTAATTGAAAGTGATAATGGAACAACTTTTGCATCAAAGGTAACACAATTATTGGCTATTGATTGGCATTTTAACATACCGTACAATCCAAGATCGTCCGCAGTTGTTGAAAGATTTAACAGAACGATCAAAGATCGATTAACTAAAGCGTGTATAGAGACGGGAAAAAATTGGATGACTGTATTGCCAGCTGTTTTAGCTGAAATACGATGGATACACGCGAGTAGACTGAAGGCTGCCCCGTGCCAAGGGAGACGTTCAGATTAATGTTGATTAGTTAATCTGGACCAACATAACAACAACGTCAAGGACCAAAGCAGGAGGAGTTTGCAAAATGTTGAATTTTTCATGCCGTTTTTCAATTCCAGATTACTACAACAATATTTTTGACTTGATAAATCACATGAAAACCATAATTGTTGATCCACCTGAAGCACTTGACTGGGGTAAAGGGATTTTGATCTAACAATCACAGGAATAAATTACATTTTATTATATATTCACATAGAAAACAGCTGTTTCAAATTGTAATTTCACTATTTTTACTGTGCTTTTGATCAAATAAAATGCAGCTTTGGTGAGCAGAAGAGACTGCTTTCAGAAAGATTAAAAAACATCTTACTGGCCCCAAACTTTCACAACATGGGGTGAATTTTAAATGATTTCTTTGCTTTGGTTCGAATGGATGTTCATTGTTCATTTCTGAGAGAATGCTGTGAAATCAGAAATTGTTATTTTGTGGACTGATGTGAGCTTGTGCACCGTCAGAAATCAATTATTCATTTAAACATACATTTTTCAATACATCCAGAGGCATTGACTGGGTTTGAATCCTGTTGATAATAATGAAATCTTAACAAAGTACTTGTTCAGCATGTGCACTTAACAGACCATGATTCTCTGTGACAGACTGTGACATTTTCTTTGCTATGTCACACTTTCTGGACTTTCCATCTAATCAAAGCATCTCTGGAAGAGTCTCAGCGGTTCTGTTCGATCGCACTGACCCTTTCATTTCTCCATCTTTCTGAGAAGAAACTTTCGGTCTGTTTGACGAGTTTGCTTGGTTTGAAAGCCATTAAGGTTATATGTAACACTTTTCTTTATGTATAGAGCATTAGAGGTGTTCATAATATACATTATAATGCACTGTAACCAAAGTTAAAATGCATTATAATATTAATATGCAATTTGTACACATATTTATAATGTATTATAACTGTGGTTACAATTATTCATGATATCATAAGATGCAAAAACACTTTTATAAAGCATTATATAAATATATCCAATATATCTCATATGTATATATATATATATATAAAGCAATAAGGTAATCGAGGCTGTGCTGTATCATGAATTGTTTGGCACGACGTGAAGTGGAGCAACCCCTTCAGCCGTGACTTATTCACGATACAGCACTAGCCTCGAGTACCTTATTGCTTTTATAAAATGGTTACCACACAATACAAATATTAAAGCCAAAAATATGTATCAGTGCAACTTTCATGAAGTAAACTGTCACTAAAAGCCTTCCTTCCGCCGGAAAAAATAGTCCCTGACTGTGAACAGCAACAGAAGTTACATTATTCCGCCATTAGATGGCAGCAAAGATGGTCTTTATGAGTCTGTCAGTCAGTAACGAAGACTTTTACATTGAAAAGACTGAACAAGACGCAACTGACAAATGCTTTGACTAGCGCTGTCAGTCATGGGAAAACCCCTTAAATGTTAAAAGGAAAAGATAATACATCAGATATTTAGATGTTTTATTATGAACCTGCAGGTAATAAACTCGCTCACTCGATCTCTTTCTCACAATACTCTTCTACATAATACAGTAAGTTCATATATATAAATGAGATATACTGGATATATTTATATAATGCATTATAAAGTGTGTGTGATGGTATTGCTTGTTTTACGGCCTTTCATTTATGCTGATTTCAATAAAAAATTAGGATTTTCATTACTGTTTCTCTAAAAAGAATCATCTTTTTAATCAATCATATTTTCTTTAATTACACTAAAGACATTTTGAGGGTAAAAGTGTTCAACGATCATGAGAATAATGTCGCAAATCTCAATGCAAATGATCATAATAAGTGTAAAATAAGATTTTTATTTCTTTTGATAATTTTGGTGTAAAAAATGACCCGTCAGCATTAATATTTTCTGAGTGTTCACAGATTATTCTGCCATATTTTTCAGATCTCGTTTCTCTTTCACGCAGTGTTTTGTATAATGTGTATGTTTCTCTAAAATTGCACCGATGTGTCCATTAGTATTCTTTTGAAGGGACAGTATGAATGACACGGGCCTAATGAGATTTAATTACCTTGCGATAGTGTTTATCAGTGCTAGCCACTCCATGCTTGTTTTCACTCAGTTTGGAACAGAATTAAAGAGATAATTCACATCCTCATGTCGTTTCAAGCATATGTGACAACAGAAGATGTATGGAAAGTGGACGCGGACATTCTAGCTATCGAGCTCAAAAAATGCATCTTAACAGAAGTCTGGTAATTTTATGATAATTTATGGTGTTTATTTGGTCTTTCCTGTTCACTTTCACTGCATGGAAAACAGCAGATCAGTGTCGTTATTGTTGATTAAAATCATTTTCGGTAATTCAAGCTGAAATAATATAAAATAGAAATATTAGATGAAAAACTTATGAACAAATTGAAAAAAAATGATTATCTATTTTATTAATTAAAATAAAATCTTTATTTATTTATTTATATTTTTCAGTTTTAATGTACTGTTATATGTGTTTTATTTATTTGTTATTTATTAGTTAGCAAGGCAGTTAATTAATATTTTAAAAAGTGAATTTATTTAAATAAAATAAGATAATAGTACATTAAAACCTGATTAAAATAAATAAATTATTTATTTATTTATATTTTAATGTTTAATTGTATTAATAATTTTATTAAATAAAATATTAATTTTATTTAATAAATTTATTAATTTTAATGTATAATTTTAATGTACTGTTATATATGTTTTATTTAAATAAATTATTAATTTGTTATTTATTTATTTTATTCAGGTTTTAATGTACTGTTATATCTATTATTTTATTTAAATAAATTCATTTTTTTATTATTTATTTATTAACTGCCTTCCTAACTAAAATAAGTTGAAGCGCTGAAAATACTAAAACTAAAACTGAAATAAAAAATAATTAAGGCTATATGGATAGATTAAAAAAACAAACAAAAATACAAATTACAAAATTACTAAAACATAAATGAAAATTAAAGTAAAAAATATTAAAATAAAAGCTAAAAAAAAAAAATCATAAAAACTATAATATTATTTAATAAATTAACACTGCAGCAGATTGGACATTCTGATAAACTGGGAGAAAGTGCAACGGAATAAGTCCCGCCTTCTAAATAAAACAGCCAATCGCTGATTGGGAAAGTCATCATTTTGTTTTTCATGTCTGCGGGTTGAAACAACCCCAAATAACATGATATTTAGCCCCTGGAATGCAAATTTTACCACAGGAACCATGTCAAAAACGTGGATTTTACCCCCCCCCCCAGAACACCTCCCTGAAATGCGATTGGGCTAGTTTTGTGGTGCAATTGAGCTGGTTTTGTTGTGAAAACCTGGCAACCCTGATTGGCTGGTCCAACCTGAAAAAATTTGCTTTTACAACACTATTTTAGCATAAGAAACATCATTTACGAGACCGTTGTCATCAGATTTCACTGGTAATCTCTGGTCACCTGTGATCTGGTTCCCCTCCACGCTGATGTGCTGGAGGCTGCTCACGTCCGTCAGGCGCTCGGGGAAAACCGTCAGCTTGTTTTTGGAGAGGTTGATGCTGACCAAGTGCTCCATGTTGCCGACCGCCTCCGGCAGTGTCGAGAGGACGTTTCCCTGCAGATCCACCTCTACAGGAAGAGACAACACAACCATGCATTTATGCTTGTGATGTAATCTATGCATCAGGGCTGGGCGGTATATTCTGTGCCCAGCTTGTATGAAGCATTGCAAGTGATGCAACTCTGAAACAGCTTATATATTTGATGTGAAGAATATTTCAACATGTATAATAATCAACAAGTACACTGCAGTTCAACAGTAAGATGTTTTTAAGTCTCTTCTGCTCACCAGTGCATTTATTTGATCAAAAATACAGTAAATGTGAAATATTTTTAGAATTTAAAATAGATGTTCTCTATGTGAATATATAGTAAAGTTTAATTTATTCCTGTGATCAAAGCTGAATTTTCAGCATCATTACTCCAGTCTTCAGTGTCACATGATGCTTCAGAAATCATTCTAATATGTCCATAACAAGTGCCCTCTACATAAAATGAGTTTGAAAACTCTGGATTTACGTTAGACTATGGTGACTATAATTAGCTTTACAAAAAAAAATTAAATAATAAAAAGCAATAAATTAAAATAAAAATTAGATTAAACAATAAAAATGCAATTGTTTTTAATTATTAAAAAATAAAATAAAATTAAATAAAGTAAAATAAAATAAAACTAAAATAAAATAAAATATAAACCCAAAGTTTGGGTCCGCCGGACACAATTTTTTAATGATTTTGAAAAAAGTCTCTTCACCAAGGCTGCATTTATTTGATCAAAAATACGGTATAAAATAGTGAAATATTTTTCAAATGTAAAATATCTGTTTTCTATGTGAATATATAGTAAAGTGTAATTTATTCCTGTGATCAAAGCTGAATTTTCAGCATCATTACTCCAGTCTTCAGTGTCACATGATCCTTCAGAAATCATTTTATATGTCCATAAAAAGTGCCCTCTACATAAAATGAGTTTGAAAAAACTGGGTTTATGTTAGTCTATGGTGACTATAATTAGCTTTGCAAAAAAAAATTTAATAATAAAAATCAATAAATTAAAATAAAAATTAGATTAAACAATAAAAATGCAATTGTTTTTAATTATTAAAAAATGAAATTAAATTAAATAAAGTAAAATAAAATAAAAAATAAATAAAATATAAACTCAAAGTTTGGGTCCATCGGACACAATTTTTTAATGTTTTTGAAAGAAGGCTGCATTTATTTGATCAAAAATACAGTAAAAATAGTGAAATATTTTGACAATTTAAAATAAGTGTTTTCTATGTGAATATATAGTAAAATGTAATTTATTCCTGTGATCAAAGCTGAATTTTTAGCATCATTACTCCAGTATTCAGTGTCACATGATCCTTCAGAAATCATTCTAATATGATGATTTGATGCTCAAGAAACATTTTTGATTATTATCAATGTTGAAAACAGTTGTGCCGCTTCATATGATTGGTTTAGAGAGACACCTGAAGCTTTTCTCTTGATGCTACGAACAGAAGAACGGAAAGTCTCACCTCTCAACTGTGTAAACGTGAGGAAGAACTTGTTGCTCAAGGCCTTGATCTGGTTGTTGGCCAGAGAGATCTTGTGGATGTTGTCTGTGCAGCTGCGGATCATTTTGAAGACGCCGTCAGGGAAACTCACGAGGCCGCAGTCGGACAGATCTGAGGCAGAAAACAGCTCTGATTCAGATCGACTCAGGTGTAATCAGTCTGTTAATGTGAGAGCTGTAATTAAGAGATTGTGTTGCTCAGAGAGCCGTCGCCTCTGCAAATCAACATGCTCCCATTGTGCAATCACTCAGAAAATCATGGAAAATGACTGACGGACAGAAATTAATGCTTAATTTGGGGGCTCTTGATGTGTGTGTGTGTGTGTGTGTGTGTGTGTGTTTAATCAGAGGTGTCGGCTTCACAATGCTGCTGATTGCGATTTGACTTTATTTACACTTGGTATTAAATGACTGATATGATGATTTAAAGAAAATGACACTTGATCAATTGGAAAATGGTCAAAATCAAGCGTGCAATTTATAGGAGCTTCTCGGCACAATGGCACCATCTACTGAGCACATCAGAGCCATATAATAATAATAATATAATAAACTAATAATAAACCGCAAAATATGATCATCCTCCTGGAGGAATGAGGATACTAAAATGTAAAAGTCAACTATATATTATCCATTATAGAGGCCCAATTTATACTTTTAAAAAATAATAATATTATAAATATATGTAAAATATTATTTGGAAAATATTTAGTTTCTTTTAAGTTACATTATTATTACTTTCTGTTGTTTTTTTTCTACTTACTATAGAAATATACTGTTATATCTATTATTTTATCTAAATCAAGTTTTTTTTATTTATTCATTTTAATCCATTTTTAATGTACTGTTATGTTTTTTTATTTAAATACATGCATTTATTTATTAATTAATTTTAATTAATTCTTAATGTACTGTTATTTGTATTTTATTTATTTAAATCAAATATTTAATTATTTATTCATTCATTTTAATGTAATATGTATTTTATTTATTTAAATACATGCATTTATTTATTCATTTGAATCAAATTTTTAATGTACTGTTATTTGTATTATTTTTTTTATTTAAATCTATTTTATTTTTAATGCATTTTTAATGTACTGTTATTTGTATTATTTTATTTATTTAAAACTATTTATTTATTTATTTATTCATTCATTTTAATAAATTTTTAATGTACTGTTATATGTATTATTTTATTTATTTAAATCAATTTATTAATTCATTCATTCATATTAATCCATTTGTTTATTATTTATTTATTTTCCACATACCCCTATAGCAGTCCCTTGGGGTCGATGGACCCTGACTTGAAAACGGCATCATCAGGAGTTACGCGTGTGTTTAGGAAAAGGTGACAAAAATCAAAACAAAATCCCTATGAGATATGAGTTATTAATCTGCTGTCAGTCAGTATGTTTGAGGCGCCCTGATCTTTACCCACCCAGCGAGTCTCTCCCCTCTTCCATGGTGGCGTTTATTCTCCGGGCGACGTTCGCCACGGCCTCCGCCATCCTGTTGGGTGCAGGTGTGATCTGAGGAGTGATTGGTGGGTTCAGTGGCGGCTGTTATTCATGCACAGGAAGTCACAGGTATGAGCCATGGACAGCCACTTCCTGCCAGAGCGCACAAACATGCAGTGACATCGTAAAGCTCCCTGGAGTCATCAATATCTGCAACGTAATGTCTGTTACGCATGTATGTATATGTGTATATACATAAAAAAATAAATAAAATTGTGTATATATGTTATATATATACACATGTACATACATATATTTTATATATATACATATGTACGTGTGTATATATATATATAAATAAAAAATAAAATTTTATTATATATATATACATTATATAAATATACACATGTACATATATATGTATATATACACACATACATGCATATATATATTTATTTATTTATATGTGTATATATATATGTACGTATATATATATATATATATATATATATAAATTAAAATAAATAAAATGATATGTATATATGTATGTACGTGTATATATATATATATATATGAAAAATAAATAATGTTATATATACACATACATGTATATTGCAAATGTATATGTATACATATACGTACGTATATATATATATATATATATATATATATATATATTATATAAATATACACATGTACATATATATATATGTATATATACACATACATGCATGTATATATGTATGTAAGTGTATACACATGTATATGTGTATATATATATATATGTACGTGTATATATATATATATATGAAAAATAAATGTTATATATACAAGTACATATATATATGTATACATATACATACATACATACATACATATATATATATGAAAAAAATAAAATTATATAATGATGGTGTTACATATAACACATGTACATACATATATACGTATAAAATACACATATACATACATGCATATATTATGTGTGTATATATGTACGTATATTATATATATATATTCATACACACACACAACGTGCATGCATATATAGTGATATATAGACAATAGATATATTTATTTACATACTATACATATATATATATATATATTAATATATATATATATATATATATGTGTATATATATATATATATATATATATATATATATATATATATATATAATATGTGTATATATATATATATATATATATATAATATATATATATAATATATATATATATGTATATGATATAGAGGCTATACATATAATTTTATTTATTTTTATTTTTTTTTTGCTGTGTCATGAGTTGTTTGAGGCATGACTTTCAACTTCCAAAATTATAAAGCTCAAAACAACTCATGACACAGCAAAAACGTAAATAGAAACATCATCATCGGCCAACAGAAGTTTTAATAAAGCAAAATTACAACTGCTGAAACAAATGTGACGACATCCTGTCACGCCCTGAGATTTTCTGACACACTTTTGTCCTAAAAACACAGCAGTTCAACATTTCAGCTC
>VTFQ01000018.1:2844752-2862252 GCA_036281575.1 Ancherythroculter nigrocauda
CTTGGAGCTAGTGTAGTTGACTATGCCATCACTGACATGGACCCTTCCTCCTTCAGTGCATTTACTGTCAAACAGCAAACTCCACTCTCTGACCATAACCAAACTAACATCTATATCAAAACTCATCACACACCAGAACAAAACAGGCTGGAAACCTGCAAAATGTATCAGGTCCAGCAGAGATACAAATGGGCTCCAGACAGCCCAGACAAATTTATCCAAGCCCTCAATTCGGAAGAACTAAAAAATTTAATAAATACATTCATTAATAAGAAATTTGAAACAACTAAAGATGGTGTTAATTTGGCTACAAATGAAATAAATTACATATTTAAAAAAGCAGCACATAAAAGTGAATTGAAAAAGAAAGGCAAAAAATATACTAAAAATACCCCAAAAGATGACAAATGGTTTGACTCAGACTGCAAAACACTAAGGAAACAACTTAGAAAATTATCAAATTTGAAACATAAAGAACCAAAAACACAGACATCAGAACTGAATACTGTTCAAAACTAAAACTATACAAAGACACAATTAGAGTAAAAAGCAACACCATCTCAACAAAAGTTTACAGGAAATAGAAAATTCAATAAATCAGAATCAGTTCTGGGATATGTGGAATAATCTAAGCACAGCAAAACCACAAGACCTACCAATACAAGATGGAGAAATCTGGACAAAACATTTTGAAAATTTATATAAAGAAATCCCACCAAAACAACTCAATGACAATTATAATCTGATCAACCAAAATCTACAAATTTATGAAGACAATTAAAAATAATCAAAATCCACTCGACTTCCCAATTACACATGAAGAATTAACAAAAAACTCAAAAGCCAAAAATGTAAGAAATCTTGTGGTGCTGACAGCATTCTGGGTGAAATGCTGAAACACAGCACACCTGAGCTGCAGACGGCTGTGCTCAAATTATTCAACATTGTACTTAGTTCAGGCTGTTTTCCTGACATCTGGAGCCAAGGACTTATTACCCCAATTCATAAGAGTGGGAATAAATTGGACCCTAATAATTTCAGAGGCATTTGTGTGAGCAGTAATCTGGGGAAGTTATTTAGCAGTATTTTAAACAATAGAATTGTAAACTTCCTTACCGAACACAATGTCCTGAGTCCGAGTCAGATTGGCTTCCTTCCAAATCACAGAACTACTGACCACATTTACACCCTACACACCCTAATCAATAAACACGTAAAACAGACCAAAAACGGAAAAATATTTGCATGCTTTGTCGATTTCAAAAAAGCATTTGATTCTATTTGGCACGACGGATTATATTACAAACTTTTACAAAGCGGTGTAGGGGGTAAAGCTTACGACATTATTAAATCAATGTATTCGAACAACAAATGTGCAATACGGATTGGCAACAAACATACAGAATTCTTCACCCAGAAGACAGGAGTGCGGCAGGGCTGTAGCCTGAGTCCAACGCTGTTCAACATTTACATTAATGAACTAGCGGTGCAGCTGGAACGGTCTACAGCTCCCGGACTCACTCTACAAGACAAGAACATCAAGCTCTTGCTGTATGCAGATGATCTGGTGCTGCTGTCACCCACTGCACAGGGACTACAGCAGCACCTGGACCTGCTGGAGAAATACTGCCAGAACTGGGCCCTGGCAGTAAACCTCAAGAAGACCAACGTTATGGTCTTCCAGAAAAAGCCCAGATGTCAGGAACACAGATACCAGTTCAGTCTAGGCAGCACCGTCCTAGAACACACGATGCAGTACACTTACCTCGGTCTGATCATCACTGCATCGGGGAGTTTCAGTATGGCAGTGAATGCTCTCAAAGATAAAGCTCTAAGAGCTCTATACGCCATCAAGAAAAGATTCCAAAACATTGATTTACCAATTCCAATCTGGTGTAAAATCTTTGATAGTGTCATTCAGCCCATTGCGCTGTATGGAAGTGAGGTTTGGGGTCCACTCAGTGATCAGAGCTACACTAGATGGGACAGACATCCAACAGAAGCCCTACACACAGAATTCTGCAAAATGATCCTAAAATTACAAAGAAGAACACCCAATAATGCATGTAGGGCAGAATTAGGCCGATTTCCATTGATTATTAATATGCAAAAAAGATCCCTCAAATTCTGGATGCATCTAAAATCAAGTCCCACAGAATCGCTACATTTTAAAGCATTACAAACCCAAGAACTGAACCCCGAAAAGAGTCACCTCAGTCAGCTGGTTCTGAGACTTACTAACCTGACTAACTCTACTAACACTAACCAGTCTCAGACCAGCACTGCTTCTGCAAACATCAAAATAAACCAAATCTTCAAACAATCTAAAAATACATATCTGGAACATTGGGATGAGAAAACTAAAACACAAAGTAAATTACAATTCTATCGAACACTGAAATCAAATTATGAATTAGAAGAATATCTCCAAAGTGTCAAAGACACAAAGCAGAGACGGATCCTGACCAAGTACAGGCTCAGTGACACAGTCTAGCCATCGAGACCGGCAGACACAGAAAGAGCTGGCTACCCAGAGAGCAAAGGGTGTGTGTTCACTGCAGGACAGGAGAGATCGAGACAGAGATGCACTTCCTCCTTCACTGTCACAAATACATATCAATTAGAGATCTCTACTTCACCAAATTCAGTAACGTAATAAAGAACTTTACTGCCATGAGTGAAGTAGAGCAAATAAAGTTAATATTAGGAGAGGGACCGACAGCAGCACTGGCTGCGAGATACGTGTGGATGTGCCACAGCCTGAGAGACAGCAGGTGAATGTGTGTAATGTGTGTGTCTGACCTCAGTGTGTTTCCCTACCGTCCACCACAGTGACCCTCCGTACATGTGTGTGTATATATTTGTTTAACCAATGTGGTACCAAATGTTCAGACATGTTCTATTGTGTTACACTGTTAATTTAAGTTTAAGTTATGTTGTAATATTTGATAGCATTATAATATTTTATATTTTCTTCTATTATACAGATGTTTTTATTATTGTTATATGTATGCTTTGGCAATATTGTATTATTTACAGTCATGCCAATAAAGCAATTTTGAATTTGAATTTGAATTTGATAGATAGGAGATAGATAGATAGATAGATAGATAGATAGATAGATAGGGATAGATAGATAGATAGATAGATAGATAGATAGATAGATAGATAGATAGATAGGATATATATGGATAGATAGATAGAACGACAGATAGAGATAGTATATAAATAGATAGATAGATAGATAGATAGATAGAATATATATATATAGATAGATAGATAGATAGATATGATATATATGGATAGATAGATAGATAGATAGATAGATAGATAGATAGATAGATAGATAGATAGGAGATAGATAGATAGATAGGATATATATGGATAGATAGATTGATAGATAGGATATATATGGATAGATAGATAGATAGAACGACAGATAGATAGATAGATATGATATATATGGATAGACAGATAGATAGATAGATAGGATATATATATGGATAGATAGATAGAACGACAGATAGATAGATAGATAGATAGATAGATAGATAGATAGATAGATAGATAGGATATAGATAGATAGATAGATAGATAGATAGATAGATAGATAGATAGATAGATAGGATATATATGGATAGATAGATAGATAGATAGATAGATAGATAGATAGATAGATAGATAGATAGATAGATAGATAGATAGATATGATATATATGGATAGATTGATAGATAGGATATATATGGATAGATAGATAGATAGAACGACAGATAGATAGATAGATATGATATATATGGATAGATAGATAGATAGATAGATAGATAGATAGATAGATAGATAGATAGATAGATAGATAGGATATATATGGATAGATAGATAGATAGATATGATATATATGGATAGATAGATAGATAGATATGATATATATGGATGGATAGATAGATAGATAGATAGATAGATAGGAGATAGATAGATAGATAGATAGATAGGATATATAGGGATAGATAGGATATATATATTGATAGATTGATAGATAGGATATATATAGGGATAGATAGATAGATAGATAGGATATATATGGATAGATAGATAGATAGATAGATAGGATATATATGGATAGATAGATAGATAGATAGATAGATAGATAGATAGATAGATAGGATATATATGGATAGATAGATAGATAGATATGATATATGGATAGATAGATTGATAGATAGATAGATAGATAGATATGATATATATGGATAGATAGATAGATAGATAGATAGATAGGATATATATGGATAGATAGATAGATAGATAGATAGATAGATATGATATATGGATAGATAGATAGATAGAGATAGATAGATAGATAGATAGGATATATGGATAGATAGATAGATAGATAGGATATATATGGATAGATAGATAGATAGATAGATAGATAGATAGATAGATAGATAGGATATATATGGATAGATAGATAGATAGATAGATATGATATATATGGATAGATAGATTGATAGATAGATAGATAGATAGATATGATATATATGGATAGATAGATAGATAGATAGATAGATAGATAGATAGATAGATAGGATATATATGGATAGATAGATAGATAGATAGATATGATATATATGGATAGATAGATAGATAGATAGATAGATAGATAGATAGATAGATAGATAGATAGATAGATAGATAGATAGATAGATAGATAGATGATTTAATAAAGAACAGAGTTTAAATTCTTTCAGACAAATATTTTTTATTTCTATTAGCAAAAATAACATTGGCTGATCTCTCTCTTTGTACAAAGATTCATATATTATATTTACATAAATATCAAAGCTTTATTTATGTATTATTTACAATAAATATTTACATAGATTCTCCACCTCATGGTGTAATTGTAAATACATAGACAGTGCTTGAGATCTTTATAATCCATTTAACAGTTTTCATCTCTGATCATCGCTTTCTAGAACCTCCAGGAGAGAAAAGTTCTTCTTCACTTCTTCTTTTTATCAGTCATGCTGAACTGGGACTCCTGATCCCTCAAGTGTTGCGTCTCCTTCTCTTTTTGAAGTCCTTACATGTTGTGGATAATGCCGCTGGGCTCTCATAGGCTCACGCCGGCTCTGGATCTTCAGCCGCGGCTCGTCCTCTCCAGCGCTGTGACGGTCTGTCAGAAGCGCTGATGAAGCTCTCGGGTCCGTCAGAGACAGCCACACTCTTCCACCACCATGTCTTCATGATGTCTCAGGATCAGCTCTCCGTTCTCGTAGTACAGCATGCTCAGAGGACTCATCTTTGTGGGCGCGCAGCAGGCGGCCGGAGCTCTGCTGGGATGGTAGTACTTCAGCAAACTCTGGAGGAGGAACAGATGAAGAGCAGCGTTACTTTACCATCATTTCTTGATATTTTGAATTAGGTTTCATTTTCATATTTTCCATTTTTATTTTAACTTCAGTTAAAGTTTTAGTAATTTTGCTCAGATTTTTGTTTTTTATCTTTATATAGTTTTTATTCATTTTATTTTCAGTTTATTTTAATATGTCAAGTTATATGAAATGATGTTGCCTTGGCAACTAGATAAATACAATACGTTTACGTTTTTTTAGTGGTGTCAAATCGATTAATTGCATCTAACATAAAAGTTTGTAAATATATAATGTGTGTGTGTGTGTCTATATGTATATATGTACTCTCTCACACACATATATATTTTACAAACTTTTATGTTAGATGCGATTAATCGCGATTAATCGATTTGAAAGTACTAGTTTTTATATTTCAGTTAACGTTAATGAAAATGTTTTTTAATGTAATTTTTATTTCAGTTTTTACTTTAGTTATTTTAGCACTGAAATGAAAATGAGAAATTAAGTTTTTAAAGTTTTTTTAATATTTTATTTTCAAGTATTTCCGTTTATTTCAAGTAATAATTTTTTTTGTATTTTTATTTCAGTTTTAGTTTGAATTTTTTCAGTACTTCAAAAAGCTAAAGACAATGAGAAATATTGCCTTGGCAACTAGATAAATAAAATAAATTTACGTTTTTTTAGTGCCGTCAAATCGATTAATTGTGATTATTCGCATCTAACAAAGGTTTGCAAATATAATATATATATATGTGTGTGTATATATATATATATATATATATATATATATATATACTCACACGCATATATATATTTTTTACAAACTTTTGTTAGATGCGATTATTCACAATTAATCGATTTGACAGCACTCATTTTTAATATTTCAGTTAACGGAAATGGTTTTTAATTTTAATGTAATTTTTATTTCAGTTATAGCTTTAGTTATTTTAGTACTGAAATAAAAATGAGAAATAAGAAGTTTTTAAAGTTTTTTTTCCAAGTATTTCAATTTATTTATTTTTTATGATTTTATTTCAGTTTTAGTTTGAATTATTGCAGTACCTCAAAAAGCTAAATGAAAATGATAAATGTTTCCTTGGCATACATTTACCTTTTTTTTAGTACTTACAAAATGATTAATCGCATCTAACATAAAAGTTTGTAAATATATAATGTGTGTGTGTATGTGTGTGTGTGTCTATATATATATATATATATATATATATATATATATATATATACATACTCTCTCACACACATATATTTTACAAACTTTCATGTTAGATGCGATTAATCGCGATTAATCGTTTTGTAAGTACTATTTTTTATATTTTTAGTTAACGTTAATGAAAATGTTTTTTAATGTAATTTTCATTTTTAGTTATTTTAGTACTGAAAAATGAGAAATAAGAAAGAAGTTGTTAAAAGTTTTTATTGTTTAGTTTATTTTAAGTAACAATTTTTTTTGTCATTTTATTTCAGTTTTAGGTTTATTTCAGTACTTCAAAAAGCTAAATGAAAATGAGAAATATTGCCTTGGCAACTAGATAAATAAAATAAATTTATGTTTTGTTAGAGCTGCCAAATCAATTAATTGCGATTAATTGCATCTAACATAAACATTTGTGTGTGTATATATATATATATATATATATATATAGATGTACTCACACATACACATATAACAAACCTTTAAGTTAGATGCGATTAATCGCGATTAATCGATTTGACAGTACTCGTTTTTAATATTTTTTATATATTTAATTTTATATATATATATATATTTATATATTTAATGTAATTTTTTATTTACGTTTTAGCTATAGCTTTTTTTTTATTTAATGTTTTCTAATGGTTTTAGTTAACAATAATAACCCTGTTGAGGAGAACATCTGAAATATCAAGCAGTTCCAAAACATGTTATAATTTAGTCTTAAAGCTTGTTGTTTTCAAACTCGCCATTAGTGGCTTAATGTCAAAAATAACTGCACATTCACAGAAACTGAGCTCCTCACCTGCATGTACGCGTGGTTGGTGGGATGAAGCTCTTCCCCCAGAGGGTTCGGGCAGCTCCCCTCGCAGCGGTACGCGTTGTACTTCTTGGGGAACACGATCCACGATCCCCATCCGATCTGATTGAAGTCCACGTGCATGTCCACTCTCCTGCACATGGAGCTCCTCTCCGCCGGACTCCTGACCAGCTCCGGGTTCCTCATGGGTTGACCTCTGCGACCCCTCTTGCTCTTGTGCGGCTTCTCTCTCCGCACCTCCTTTCCTTCGGTGTTGAATAAGAACTTGGACTTCTCCGCCGTGTGGAGGAGGCTGGCCTTGTCCTGTTCTCCCTGTTCGGAGGTGGTGTGAGAGAATATCAGCAGCATGGCTCTGTGACGGATGCCGTCCGTATGTTTGGGCCCGTTCTGAAGAGATCTCGCGGCTCTCTTCGTCTTCACGTGCCTCCTCTCGGAGAGTTTCGGACCGATCCAGTTTAGGAGCAGGTCTGTGACGTTGTAGACCCTCCAGTGATGGGAGACGCTCATCAGAGATGATCCCGACAGCCGGCCCAGCGACTGGTTCTCCAGACAGACGTCGCGCTGGTTGCACGGGACGTCCTGCTGGTGTTTGATCTCCACTGTGATGTTTATCTGATGTGTTTCTTTGGGAATACGAATCCTCAGCTCCGCGGCCTGAATCTGACGTTCAGACAGCACCGAGGAGAGGTCGAAGTGTGTGACGTAGTGCCCGTCTTGATTGATCAGACCTGGGAAAGATGAAGAAAAGACGTGAATACACTGCACATGTCAAAGACGCAGCCCATCAGGCTCTTTTGATATGTATTTCCTCTCTGTCGTGTACACAGAGCTGACCGTAATGAGGTGATTTGTGCCAGCTGAACACACACACTTTGATCCTCGTGTGTGAGGCTCTCGTCCGCTGGAGTGTATTAGGCCTGGACATTTACATTCAAATTGCTAATTGCTTTGGTTTATCTAATAAGTGGTGCTGGCTGTGTTTAATAGCTCTGCCGTTCAGTTCAAATAATCATTAGATGACTTCTGTAATAGTGGCTCCACCTTTGAATTTGAAAACTTTTCTGGAAGCAATTGCACTTTAACATAATTTAACAACATTATTTAAAATATTTATTATATTTTTTCTTGTTGCAGTCTGATGTTTATTCTAAATAATCATTAAACTGTAACAATAAAATATAATTTTTGAGATTATTTAAAATATGTATTATATTTTTTCTTGTTGCAGTCTGATTATTATAAATAATTTATTCTAAATAATCATTAGACTGTAACAAAAAAATAAAATATTTGAGATAATTTTAAAATATTTATATTTTTTCTTGTTGAAGTCTAATGATTATTCTGGTTATTATTAATAATTTATTCTTGTAACTAAAATATTTGAGATAATAATTAAAAATATTTATTATATTTTTCTTGTTGCAGACTAAAGATTATTTCATTTATTATACATAAAATAATTTATTATAAATAATCATGGACTAACAATAAAATATAATATTTGAGATAATATTAATTTAAAATATTTATAATATTTTTCTTGTTTTAGTCTAATGATTTTTCTGTTCATTAATAATTTATTCTTGTAACTAAAATATAATATTTGAGATAATAATTAAAAATATTTGTTATATTTTTCTTGTTGCAGACTACAGATTATTTTGTTTATTATAAATAAAATTATTTATTCTAAATAATCATAGACTATAACAATAAAATATAATATTTGAGATAATATTAATTTAAAATATTTTTCTTGTTTTAGTCTAATGATTTTTCTGTTTATTCTAAATAATTTTCAGATTGTAACTAAAATAGAATATTTGAGATAATAATTAAAAATATTTTTATTATATTTTTCTTGTTGCAGACTAAAGGTTATTTCATTTATTATAAATAAAATAATTGATTATAAATAATCATAGACTGTAACAATAAAATGTAATATTTGAGATAATATTAATTTGTAACATTTCTAATAATTATTGTTTATTATTAATAATTTATTCTAAATAATCTTTAGATTGTAACAATAAAATATAACATTTGAGATAATATCAATTTAAAATATTTATAATATTTTTCTTGATTTAGTCTAATGATTATTCTGTTTATTCTAAATAATTTATTCTAAATACACTGTAACAATAAAATATAATATTTTAGATAATATTAATTTAAAATATGTATAATATCTTTCTTGTTGCAGTCTAATTATTCTGTTTATTACTGTAACAATAAATGGCATAAACAATAACAATAAAAAGGCATAATTGAGATAATAATTACAAATATGTATAATATTTTTCTTGTTGCTGTCTAATGATTATTCAATTTACTCAAAATAATTTATTCTAAATAATAATGCAACAATAATAATAGAATACATATTTAAAATAATAATAATAATATATCATAAATGTATTTAAATCGATTAAAATGTTATAATGTATTGTTGTTGACAAACCAAGCCAATTAAGTGCTTAAATGTTTTCAGAAGAAATAAACATTAATGATCAGTATATCGATATTGATTTTATAAACCTCTTTTCATCCCTCCTAACACATTAAATCTTTGAAACAGCAATCAATTAGTCGAAGGTGTGGACCACATCAGTTTAAATAGTTTCATATCTTGAATTATTATGCCATATCACATCACCAATCTGATTAAAACCCACAGTATCGATCCTATATTAACTTTATCCTAATGGAGAGGCCAGGCAGCGCGACTCTAATCCCTTCACAACAAACACCGGATCGAAACCCATCGTTTAACACCTCCAGAGCTCGTGCACATCAGCGGCCCCGCGCGTGCTCGGAACCCGGAGCACCTAATCTAATCAGACGACGTGTGAAAAAGAGCCGAGGAGGGCGATGTTGATTTGGGTTTAACAACTGATTTGTGTAAGGATGTCTGGCGAGGGTCTAATCCACATCAGCTTTGCGCAGAGCATTAGTCCTGGACTTATTCAGCCGCGAGTGAGATGTGGATTCAAGGTGTCTGGCGCTGAGATTTGACAGCCAGGAGCCACAGAGACCCCCAACAAAAGACCTGAGAGATGTTTTCATGCAAGCAAGTGCAAGTTCCCATCTTTAAATGTAAAAATAACTCCTTTTAAACAGCTGTGTGAATGATAGAAATGCCATATCTTACTCTTTGACAGGATGCTCTTGATGGTGTCCGCTTGCTCGTGCTCCATGTTCTCCACAGGACGCGTCTGGTTGAGTTTGAAATGCCGGTAGAGGTGCATCATGTAGGTGGGTAAGTGATGCCGGTGGCTCCGGTCCAATCTGGATGGGTGAGGTGACATATTCCGTGTGCCATGATGATTATTGTGCTTTCCGAATACTCCAAGAAGCAGAAGATGGTAGCAGGCCACGCGCAAAGCTCCGCGCACATGCATGATGGACTGAAGTCAGAATGACAGGTCGAGGGGTCCAGGAGAGCTTATATACCCCCTCCCTCCGGCCCTCTGCATATTTAACAAGTAGCAGAGGACATTAAAGGAAATTGACATGCCATGACAGCTCATCATCTATTCATGTGGTAATGCGCCGCATATTTTACAATGAACAATTAGAACACCTTGCGCCCGCGTGACGTCACCAAAGTTGCTTTTTGCCCTTTGAAGACTGTAATGGCACTTTCACTGCGAGAACTCAAGACAAGGACAGTCTTACAGGACCTAACTTGGCGTCTGATTCAGGGAGTCGATTCGATTCGTTCGGACGAATTCTTCAGCAGCGCCGACTCTTATCAAATGTATGAAACATCAGATTTATATACTGATAGACTGAAAATAAATCTTATTTTGATGTATATAGCTATCGTGGTTAAGTAGGTATCTTTGCTGGCTTAACTTGCAGATAATCTTATAGGTATTAGTAGAATAAATAAATATCAGGGCCGTTAACCATTATAGACACTGAGAGGGACTAGTCCCCCCAATAATTAGAAATGGCCAATTCCCCCCCCCCCCCCAATATTTGAAATTGTAATAATATATTTAACGCAAATATTATTTGCAAATAGTACCAAAATGAGTATTTCCCAACTAGAATTAGTCCTAGAATTTCCTTCACTGTTCTATTTCTTTATGCTATATTAAAAAAATAATATATATATATATATATATATATATATATATATATATATATATATATATATATATATATATATCATGCCGAGAGGATAGATTTCAAGAAACGCATGAAAATGATTTAACTTGGCGTCTGATTCAGTGAGTCGATTCGTTCGGACGAATCTTTCGGTATTTTATGTGCTCTTCCTTTGTTGTGAATAAAAATATCTAGTTAAATGTTAGTATGGTCCCATGCACAGTTTGGACTCGACCGAATAATTAAAATGAACCGACTCAACCGACGATTCCTCGCTCCAGTTATCAAAAGAGCATCGTTTGTGTATGTGTCGCATTGAGTTATTTGTTGATATATATATATATATATATATATATATATATAAATCAACAAATAACTCAATGCGATTAGCCTACAAGAAACTATCATGAAAATGATTTAACTTCGCGTCTGATTCAGTGAGTCGATTCGTTCGAATGAATCCTTCAGTATTTTATGTGCTCTTTCTTTGTAGGGAATAAACTATCTAGTAGTCACATGTTAGTATGTATGGCCCCAAACTCATGCACAGATTGAACTTGACTGAATCATTAAAATGAACCGACTCAAAAGAAAGAACGATTCGTTCGCAAATTAGACCTCGCTCCAGTTATCAAAAGAGAATCATTTGTGTATGTGTCGCATTGAGTTTTTTGTTGATATATATATATATATATATATATATATATATATATATATATATATATATATATAAATTTCCCATTGGCTGATGGATGATATAGTGCTGCTGTGAAAACACTGCTAACTTTTATATAGTAATATATGGAGCCTAATAAATAGTGATAAAATAAGGCATAAAAATCGCAAAAATTATATATTATATATATATATATATATATATATATATATATATATATAAAACGCATAACGCATTACAATAACTTGAGTTACGAAATCAGATAACTTTTTTCAAGTAACTAATAAAGTAATGCATTACCTTTAAATGTACAACAAAATATCTGAGTTACTTTTTCAAATAAGTAACGCAAGTTACTTTGTTTTCCCATTTATTGATTGACAGCTCTCCTGTCCCCATGTTGGCCTTTACAATTGCCAAAAATAGAACTTTTTCGTTGTTATAAAAAAACAAACAGCCCAGATGAAAAAAAAAGTAACGCAAAAGTAATGTAACACATTCATAAAAAGTAACGCAATTAGTTACTTTTTTAGGGAGTAACGCAATATTGTAATTATATATAATTTTCATAGATGAAATGAATGGCTAGACTGACTAATATACACAATACACACGTTTTCTCTTTATGGTTGAACTGATTTTAGGATCCTGCAGCGCCTGGCACCAACACACACACATACACACACACACACGCACACACGCGGAGTGGACACACGCATGCTCAAAGAGCCCGTCTTAGAACCCACGAGTGCCTTCTTTCTTTCTTTCTCGAGTGTTTGAATCCAGCCGTGCACAGAGAGATCTGCTGGAGTGTGTTTGCTCAGACCAGCGACTCTGTTTTGAAGGCGGAGGCTGTTTCATGGCGATGGTGAGTGCTCAACTTTCTGCAGAGCTTTATGTGATCGAGTTCTCCTCGCATGCATGGATGTAGCCTACATGGTTCATGAAGCTGCATTGCTGTAGTTGTGAAAAGACACGAGTTATTAAAGCGAGTGTGTGAAACAGACTGAATCTGTTCGGCTATACATGTTACTATTTCTGCATGAATATGATTCACTCTAGTTATACGTATATAACTAGTATGTGATTTGTAAATTAGTTTAGAACGCACACATTTATCATGCAGTGAAGATAGATTACAAGAAACGCATGAAAATGATTTAACTTGGCGTCTGATTCAGTGAGCCGATTCGTTCGAACGAACGAACGAATCTTTCGTTATTTTATGTGCTCCTTCTTTGTAGGGAAAAGTCAAATGTTAGTATGCTCCCATGCATAGTTTAGACTCGACCGAATCATTAAAGTGAACCGACTCAAATGAACGATTCGTTCGCTCGCTCCAACTATCAAAAGAGAATCGTTTGTGTATGTGTCGCATTGTTGCAGTTTAGTAAAGAACAGAACTCGATTAAACTCACATTCACGGCCATCCTCTTGATATTTGAATCACTTATGAAGTCTTTCACACCCTGAGGTGAGTTTATAAAGCTTTTGATGTGGCAGATAGAGGTAAAATCATAACTAAGGGAATGTAAACGAGTCAATTTGACAGTATTTTAGGAAAATAATATGACTATTTTTCTTGACAGGCTCACATTAGAAACTCCGCATTAAATAAGACATAATCTATTTCTCATTATTGAATATGGATGAAACCTACATGTTTAAATCTTATCAATCCTCATAAAAGCTATTTGATATTAGTGGATTGAAATGCTAATGTGTGGATCGAGAGTCGAGCTTATGAAGATTAATGGTGATGAAGTTCGTTTCGATGCAGTTCGGTTAGTTGAGCTGATAGCCATCAGAACTCTATGAATAATCCATCTGTTTGAACCTGTCAGGGCTAGATTAGAGGAGTTTGCGTTAGGGATTGAGATAAAGTCAGAACAGGCACGGGTCATTTGTGGAGATCATTATAGAAATGAGGCCAATTAAAAGCACAATGACACCTTGTTTTTCTCTGGTTGGAAACATTGAATTCATATCTAATTTAAGCTATCAACAATGCAGATGCTTCTCTAGGTATTTCACCTGCTTTTGAAGTTCATAAAACTTTGTTATGAGAAGTTTGACGTTGGGGCAAGTTGTCACAAGATCTATATGAGAAGTCCATTTTTCAAACTACAATTACAAAATCAATCACAATTTTAAATGCTATTGGGTAAACAGTAGATCCACAATGGGGTAACCTTGATTTCATAATTGTTTTACTGTTTTGCTTCATCAATGAGTGAAGGTTCCCATTGTGACAACTTACCCCGCTACTGGATTCAGCAAAATGTTTTTGTAATCAAGACTTTTAGTTTGTGTCTGTACAGAAATTGACTTGCATAACATACATTTTTGTAATCCAAAGCCACCCTGGGAAATATTCATTGGAGATCGCTAGGGATGCACCGATATGAACATTTTGGCCGATACCGATAACCGATAATTCTTTATATTTGAAAGCCGATAACCGATATATTGCCCGATGAATCTAAATCCAAATTAGATTACAAAAACAAAAGTCTCACCATTAAAATCCATGTCCAGAGCACACAATTATAATGTTCTCATTATGTATCTTTTATGACAGACTTGTGCTGTATTTTCCTTTTTGAAGTGATTTTCAATCATATTTCAAGCAGTTCAAAACATCATGGTGAACAGTGCGCATCTGAAGGAAATAATCCATTATTTATCGGCGTTAATGTATCGGCCAAATTTTCTTATCTGGCCGATAATGATAACATTAAAAATAAACATATATCGGCTGAAACCGATATTGTGGCCGATATATCGTGCATCCCTAGAAATAGCTGGGAATTACCTGGAATAATTTCATCCTTATGAACATGGATTGTAAAAGAGAGTCAAGTCATGTTGAACTATTCTTAGAAACTTTGTGTATTATTCAAAGCAAAAGTCGCATCATGAATAAATCGGTCGATTTAGTGTCATTTATGTTAAATGTTATAGTGCATCTTTAAAAGCAAAACATTTGAGCACAGATTCAGCAACTTTGATTTGTTGGTTATTGTTTAAGTGGTCCATAATGTCTTGCTGATTTTGTGCTTCATCTGTCATTACATGTAAAGATGATCTCAGCCACTAGATGTCATAAGGTCCAGCTTATGTCTGTCTGATGTCAGTCCAGTAATAGAACGGCTGTCTGAAAGCTGAAAATACTCAGACGGTCATTTTTTGAAGACTGGATTCAGAAGCTATGATAACCCACAAATGTGTCTGGTGGAGCGGCTGGAGGTTCTATTTATTTTTAAACCTACGATTACATTTCTACCAAAATAGACATAAGTGTCATGAAATATGTCTGCAGCTCACATTAGATCATCAGATCTATCCATTATTACTGTACTTAAGTAAATCCAAGTATCTTATGGGAGTATTTTTATTTTGGGAAACTTTTACTTCACTACATTACAAAGCATAATTTCATTTTATACTCCGCTACATTTCATAAAAACAAGTCGTTCCTCGTTATTTTGAACTAAAGACGTCAGCACCCGCTCCGAGATGCGGTGTCCGTTTCCTGAACGAACTGATTCTTTTTTGTTAACCTGTTAAAAAACGGTTCTCAAATCGAACTGGATGATTCATTTGTAAAATGGAATGATCCTGGAGTCAACAACTCACTGATTCAAATGATTCGCAAATCTCCGACTCAAAGGCTATGTTCAGACTGCCAGCGAAAATCAGATTTTTTGCATATCCAGATGTTTTTTTAAAAGTCTGGACAACAAAAAAACATGAACATCTCAAAAACATGCATCTCAGTCTGGCTGCTCAAATCAGATAACGTCAAAACCGGTGACGGAAACTTCCCGGAGCTTAAATGTGCGTGCAATTGATGGCGCAAATGTTACTAATGCGAATATTATTATTTATTTTTGTAAATGAAAATCATATTTAGGTCACGACTGTCAGTTCTGTTATGACAATTCTCTGAGTATTTGCCATGGAAATGACAATGTTGATGTTTGGTCTTGGCAGAATAGATCTGCTGTTATTGCTGCTGTTGTTATTGTTGCTGCTGCTGCTGCAGATCAAGTACGGGACTTGCTACTTCCAATATATATCTTCCAAGTATATTACATTACATTTGGACATTTCATGCTGAGAAACTGCTGATAAAAGACAAAAAAAATATATAATTTTTTTTAATAATTTAAAAATTTCTTTTTTTATTATTTGACATGGAATAACTCAGGAATGCAATAAGATCGGATAAAAATATTTTTTGGTGATGCTCTCCTACACGTGAGCTGCATCTGGTTCAAATTTTGTGGTGATAGCATAGTATAGTTTAATAAATTATTCATTTTTTCCGCAGCCAGGTGGCGCCCATGGGCGGTAAACTCCGGTTTAGAGGCACTTCTCAGCACTCTTTAGGAGTTTTTCAAAAAGTTTAGATGCATTAAAAAAATGAGATTCTAAGCTTTAAAATGATATCTATTTTGTGTTATTCCACGTTGGAAAACGAACATGGATGGGTCCGGGAACATTGGATACACACTGCATCCCGGAAAGATGCGTGACATGTTTTTAGCCAATAATGTTAAAACATTCCGTGAGAAATATCTTGTGATCCTTGCAATATATTATGTTGATTGGGTTCATTTTAATTGAGAATATTGATTTATTGACTAGGTAAGCAAGCAAAGACAATAGCGAAAAATGGCAGATGGAGCAATAATAACTGACATGTATGCAGAGCCAGTACAGCAGCAGCAATAACAGGACTTGCTACTGCCAATACATACACAACATGCAAGCAAGTAAACATGCTGCTGTTGTTGTTAAAGGTGCCCAAGAATGCTTTTTAAAAGATGTAATATAAGTCTAAGGTGTCTCCTGAATGTGTCTGTGAAGTTTCAGCTCAAAATACCCCATAGATTTTTTTTAATTAATTTTTTTAACTGCCTATTTTGGGGCATCATTAACTATACACTGATTTTGGCAGCGCGCCGCCCCTTTAATTCGCCTGTATTTAAAATTGCAAAATAAACATTCAATCAATCTGTAAGTTTTATTTTTAATACTCAAGTACATTAAAAATCAAGTCATTGTCACTGATGTGTGCTTTCAGTGAGGGCGAATCCAGACAGGAAAGTGTCCTTCCTAACGGAAACGCACGCTAGCACAGGTGTCAGGCTCTCGGAGCAGAGCGAGTCCAGTCGGAAAAGGATGTTTAAAACACAAAAGCGCATTCATCAGAGAGCAGACGGCGGGCAGCAGGAAACGGGCAGGTAACTGTTTTGCTTTTCACAGCCTGCGAGGAAGTTTCACA